>JAOTOM010000904.1:0-50592 GCA_034440615.1 Ashinkailepas kermadecensis | reverse complement strand
CTACCAAACGACTCAAACTAACTTTTGGGATCTGCACAATGGCATGCAATTAGGGGTGGGAATATATAGAAGAAGCCCCAAGAACACTTTTTGGGACATCAATGTGTTTTACAGTGCCTTGATGTAACTTGAAATAATTTTACATTCATATATTTTTGAAAATGGAAACTTTTTGTGACCTAAGCACTTCAAGTTGTACTTACATCTCAATAAGCAGTCATTTCACCAAAAAAAGAAGATCAAAGTCAATAAAATAACATTTCAAACAGCCACAGAAAAAAAAATCCTTTCGTGACAATGCGGATGTTGGCTATACCCCTCACTTCAACAAAATACGGGAAGTATACGGAAAAGTGTTTTGTATGGGGCAGTATATATTAAAGAATGATGTAATATTAGAATAAAAACCTAACCTAACCTAACCTAATATACTGATGTTATATCACCTAAGCCTACTTATATTAGATCACCTAAACCTACTGATGTTGGATCACTTAATATCAATACATCACTGGCAGATTACATATCATCCGCAGTATCAATACCAGGTGACATGACTTTAAATATACAAAATATTGCTTATATGTGATTTCCCAAAGAAATGGCACCCAAAGAAGTTAAGCTGGGTAAGCGTCAACTCAAGTCCGGTCCATGCATTCTTGTTTTTTTCTCTCAGGGGCTTCTATATCAATACGAACAAATTTAGGCAAATTTGTGCTTTACAATGTTTTATGAATTCTTGGAATTTACATTCCAATGAAATGTTTATGAATGTAACTAAGATGAATGGACCACTCATTTTCTGTGCAAATGCTTACTTTTCAAGTTGTGAGCTAAATAACACGAAAAAAAGGTTCTTTGAGTTAGGTAACATAGAATAAAAAGAAATGTTTTTTTTTTTAAATGCAACGTAACGTAACATAACATAACCTAACCTAACCTAGCCTATCATCCCTTTGGATTAAAAAAAATCAAAAATGTAATATTAGGAAAAAAATTAAAGCAATTTGTTCTGATAATTTTTTTTATGAAAAAAAAACAACCCAACCTAACCTAACCTAACATCAGTTGCTTTTGACGAAAAACAAGTTCCAAATTTTGTTTACAATTTATTTCTTTGACTTATTCACACATCTTCCAACTTAAAACACCTAAACTAATCTAACCTAACCAAATCTAACCCATTTGATTGCTTTATGGAGGAAAATGAGTGTAAAAACTATATATATATATATATATATATATATATATATATATATATATATATATATATATATATATATATATATATATATATATATATATATATGTATGTATATGTATATGTATATGTATATGTATATGATATGTATATGTATATGTATATATATATATATATATATATATATATATATATATATAATTTGGCCTGACCATGTCGTTCATCTTACAGGAGGTTTAAAGGCATTATGTTTCTAGCATGTTCTTGTATGATGTTCAACACAAAAATTATCCGGAATGCAATTGTCCCCACTTGTTACGAAAAAGACGTCAAAATTACCCTTTATGTTTCTGGAATTGTATAGGAGGAAACTACAAAATGATTCTGTCCTACCACTTGAAAACCGTTTTCTCACATCATGAAGTATGAGTGCCCCTGGATGGCTGAAAGCGAGCGAGGTTATTGTTGAAATGCGTTTTTTTTTCATCAGTCGCAAAATAGTGAAAATGAGCCGGTCCCGGAGGCGGATCCAGGAATTGTGGCAGGGACAGGGGGCACTTGGTCTGGAGAATTGCCGTTATCTCGAGAGGCCGTCTTTTCTACTGGGGGGCGTCATCTGCTGGAAAACTCACTGAGCGAGGTGGCGGGGCAGGGGGGATGCATTCGAGCGTCCTGGAGGGGCGCCACACCTCTATCGGGGGGACACATGCCCCCAGTTTCCCCCTTCCCCTCCCCTGGGTTAGCCATTGGCCGGTCTCCCACGACGCACGTTTTCTTTACGAGAATCTAGGTTGGATTGAAGCATGGTTAAGGGAAAGGAAACAAAGGGTAGTGTTAAATGGATGTAAATCTGAATGGAAGGATGTTCTGAGTAGAGTGCACACAGGGCTCTGTTCTATGGCCACTTATCTTTATAGACTTTGTGAACAACATTGAGGTACGGCCGAAGAATAGGGTGTTCAAATTTGCTGATGACATCAAATTGGTAGGAGTGGCTAACAGCAGTGAGCAATCTAGTAATATTCAACCAGACTTGGATGACCTAAGGAAGTGGGCTGATCAATGGCAGATGTCTTTCAACTATGAAAAAAATGTAAGGCTATGCATCTTGAGTCTGGAGGTGAGACCTTCAGATATGCAATGTGAGGTATTTGATATGCAATGTGAGGTATTGGATGTTATTGAAGAGAAAAGAGATTTAGGTGTGTTAGTTTTAAATGATCTTAACACGCGCACTGGAGGGGGGGGGGCGAAATCCGCCCACCCCTCCGGTTTTGCGTCCATAACTCCAGATTTTACCGGTCGATATATGCCATTTTTGCGTACCTGCTTAGAAATGACCGGCGCGTCGCTTACAGCATGAAAAATGGAAATCGGCCAAGTAATTTTTGAGTTAGGGGCCGTTAAAGTAAAAAAAATTCGTAGCGCCAGACCACAAATATCGGCACTGATGCGCTTCCCGTATATCCGCAAAATGGAAGTGTTCTTGGCAACACTAGCGACTTGTTTGATGTATATTGATATGCTATATAGTTTCAAGGTCATGTTAGGTCACCGAGGTCAAGCCAGGTCAAGTTCATTACAGGTTAATGGAACCAAACTTGGTCAACCGGAATGTTGTCATAAATGCACTACTGTTTGTCATTGTGTACGTTTCCATACTGAATCCATACTTAATTCCATACTGAATTCCGTACGTGCGTTTCCATACTGTATTCATGTACTTCACTCTTTTCTTCGCGAAGCCGAGCGCCGAGCTGCCCGACGGAGCAGTCGGGCGGGTGGCCCGGTTCCGGCAACTGGAACAGGCAACTGACCTGATAAAGTGCTGCTATATAGGTGACCTGAGGCCAAATGTCGGATCTAGCATCTGTATTGCATCATTAGAAATGTCCAAAACATCATTGATGCCCATTTTGGAGCAATTAAACACAATCACAGCGATCCATAACAATGACAAGCCAAGCCACGCAAAACAAGAAAATTTGGACAAATGTGACATCATTTGACATTGAAGATATTGACCTAAGGTCATAAAATTTGCACACAATACAGTTCACTATCGTACCCATCCACCCTGCGAGTTTCGTTCCCCTAGCTTTAATAGGAGCCGAGATCTTAGGGGGCGGAATCCGTCTCCCCCCTCTCCAGTGCGCGTAATTTTCAAAGGCCCTCCAGGGCGGCGCGTGTTAAAGTAGAAAACGATGTGTCTCAGCTAGGAACATGGCAATCAGAATACTGAGACTCATTAATAGGAGTGTGAGATATAAGAGCAAAGAAGTGATGAAAAGGCTGTACTTGGCCTATTTGCACTGACGGATCTAGCCCACCGGTTTCGGGCGGGAAACGTTTGGTTTTCGACGTCAGAACCCCCCCCTCCCCAGTGGCGTACTTAGGAATTGCATCAGGGGAGGGGTCGGACGGATTTGGAGGGTGTGCATTCTCCCACTATTTTTGGTTTAAAAGCACCGGATTTCGACCACTATTTGGCAAAGAGGCCCCATTTTTTAAATAATAATTAATGACAACATAATTTCCTGTGTAGGAGCTCCAGCCTACCTCCACCGTTTCTAAGTTACCGGATTTTTGTTATTTTTTACCATAACGTTCAGGTTCACGTTCAACGTCTTGTACTACGTCAACGTTCGTGCACGTGTACACACTGGCGGGTCCGATTTTGTCAACTCTTGCTGTAAGCAGAACTTGAGCAGCATGGCACCCTCGATGTGTGTCAGAATCTACTATGCTACCATATTGGGCTTCCAAACAATTAGAAAAAAGTACGCTTAAAATTGGAAATTCTTTCATCCGGACGCTATTTTTTAACCTCGGGAACGGTTACGGTGTTTTAATGTAGTTTACTTCTGTTGGTTTCGGGGGGTCAAAAGACACTATGCCCCCCCTTTTCAGCGCTTCGGGGGGGGGGGCATGGCCGGAATGACCCCTCCCTGGATCAGCCAGTGCCTATGTGCGACCCCACTTATAATATTCTGTAGAGGCATGGAACCCCTACTTAGAAAAAGATATAGCTAGGTAACTTAGAATATGGGGAAATACTTATGGCATTAGATATGTACTCACTCAAGCATAGGAGATAAAGGGGTAATATGATTCAAATGTATCAAATTATTAAAGGGTTAGATCAGGTCAATCTGAATGATGCCCTTCTATTTAAACTATCACATAGGGGTCATAAATTCAGGTTAGACAAATCAAGATGTAGGACAGTTAAGCGACAACAGGTCTTCAGTCAAAGGATTGTTGATCAGTGGAATAACCTGCCAACTGATGCTGTGGAGAGTTCCTCATTGAATGTATTAAATAATAGGGTGGACAACTATTTTAGGTTGCAAAATCTTGTTTTTGAGTTATAAGGGGGGATGGGGTGATATCTATGCTAAGTGGGCGTGCACTGTACGGGCCCCTTTAGGTGGGCGTCGATGGTGTTTGAAAATTATTGGTGGGGCACTCAGGTCACATTTGTTAAATGAGATCAAGTGAATAGGGCTGGATAGGTAAGGTAGAAAGACTTTGATGAGTGTGGGGGATGCTGGTCCCTGTGTTATTGTTGAAACTTGGACCCTTATGTTTTTGATCATGCTAATAAATTGAGTATTATACTAGCTATATAGGGTATATTATACTACTAGTATTATATTATAATATATAGGGTGTACCTAGCAGTGAATTCAGCACCTTCCTTCGGGATGTGATACTAATGAGTTTGGCTATGGTAGCACAATGGGGCATGAAAGGAAGAGTTTGGAATTGTTGAGGAGGGTGTTATGCAATAAAAGGTGAATGGTGCTAGATAGGCTGGGATATATAGTTCCCTTGGAACTTGAGATAATGGATTGATTGGGGTGTGAGCATTTACTTTTCTGGTATCTTTTCTAGATAGGCTTAACCCAGATGTGCCCCGGTGGCCCTTATTGAGCCTTAACACTTTATGAACTGTATGAACTTTATAAGCTTAAACATCACCTGTGCACTGGATCCTGCTACCTCCCCAAGCCCAGTAGCATGGAGATCGTGACCCCTGACGTTCAAAACAGAGGTGCTAGCTTGCTAGCTCAGAGATGTAGTTTTCCAAAATTATGGTGGGTGCACATTAAATGCTTGGTCATGACATTGGGCCTTCTAAGAAGTGGGAGGCACTAAGTCATGAATAATGTTCCAGAGGAAGTGGGGTAGGGATTCGCTCAGCAGCTTCCTTAAGCATTTCGTGGTTGCACAAATTTGGTCTTTGGGTGCATGTACAGCGTGCACCCACAATAGATATGAAGACCACTAAATCAATTATAACGCACGTTTTTTACTCTCCATCGCCATTGCCACCTGATTTTTATACTGTTGCAGTCGGCAACTTACCACGTCAGGTCAAATGTTGAAATTTGTTTTGTTATTTTTAATTATATTAAGCCACGAGTGAGTGGATCATTTTATTTAAGCCACTCGCCTTCGGCCCGTGGTTTTAATACAATGTTGCACCCACGAATAGCTTAATAATGTTATCCCATGACAGTCTTCACGTGAATTTTAATATATTCCGGTTGAAATGCCAGCGCATTGGTAGGGAATGAATACCAAATTGGACTGTCGCCATAACAGTCGTTGAACTCAGGCACTGTATAATATAAAGGTCATTGCACCGTACGATTAATAACAACCGTGAGATTAACGCATGTTGTTAAACGACTGTGTTGCAAAAGCGCGCAATCCAATAGTTACTGTATTTTCTGGCGTGGGGTAACTTATTTTCGACTTCGATTATGATTTGTAGTCAAACTATAGGTGGTAGGTACACAATTATCCACTTTTCCCAGAATTCCTCTGTGCCGTACGATCCTAGCACAGTATACCTTGTAACATATCTTGGTATATATGTTGCAGCTCAAATCAGGTTTGGTCACATTGATGACGTCACTGATTCAAATTATGATACCTTCTCCAAAATGAATAATACGAAGTGTCATAGAATGGAAGTTCAGGTCCACATCGAATGACTAAATAGGTACGGCCCAAGAATACCTTCTTGCAAGCAAAAAGGAAAAATATAAATCGAGGTCAAATGATGTTCTCAATGAGTCAGTCGAGGTCAACTGATTGAACATGGCACCGTTGCCAGTTGTGACCATTGTTCGATGATAAGGTACAAAACAAATCCGGCATTCCAGCTGAAAAGTGACCTAAAGTGTTTCAACCATGAAATGACTGCGTATTTCAATATGACCCGATGAATTTCCTAACATTACCCCAAAAATGCTTCATTGGTTGTGCAAAAATTGAGGAGAACCATCTAAGCGGCTTAGAGCATGTAAAAGAAGAAACTTACGTGGCTGCATCCACCCCATTCGTACTGGAAGGGCTGAGCGGTAGGGCGGCAACCTGTGGTACAAAGTTTTACTGCTAGATGTCAGGCAAACCGCCATAGAAAGTCATCGTTGGCCGCCCGGCTCAGGGCTCCCAAGGTTGGTGACATACGGGGCGGAGACAGAGCGTTCATCCCCATGGAAGGTGGTGCCCCTCCGGCCTAGAAAAGGCACCACTCCGGAAGGCTCGAGTGAGTGCACCTCTTCCCGCTCAAAGGATTGTTTAGCCGGAGGGGACCCTCGGAGAGGAATCCAGGCGCCCCCTTGGCAGGAAAAGGCACCATCCCTGCTGAGATGAAGCCATTCAGACTGATTATAAGTTCGCGCGGACTTCCAATAACTTTGATACAATAACCCCAGGACACTTGCAAATAAACAAACAAAGCAATATTTCGAGTTCAGTTGGTGGAGACGTGAATGATGAACATGTGAATCATATGTGAACATGGGTCAAAGTTGGTGTGGCCGAAGCTGTGACGGAACTAGGATTTTCACAAAGTACCACCGCCAATTTTTCAAAATTGTCCGGATTTTCCCAACTGTTTTTTTAAGTTTCCACACAAAACTTAATAGATGGCGTGCTTGTAGCCTGTGACCTATGTGCTTTTTAGATTTTGGAGGAATTCTAGCGTCTCTAAGGTGCCCACGATGGAAGCCAGGTTTGCAGGGTCCCATTGGGCCTTTCCACGGCCCTTTTAGGTCTCGCAACTGGCAATGGATCCTGGAGATCGATCTGAAAATTGACATGGACTTCTGGAAATGTATAAGACCCCTGAAGCCTAAGAGGTTTCGGGAGGCTGACAGGCCCCCTGGAACGTAAGAGGGACCTGGTGCTCGAAAGCCCGTTATCCCATTGGCTGCACTCCTGTGCCAGTGGCGTGGCCAGGATGGCGAACGCCAAACGAGTCATGACTCGTGCCCAGTTTTTTTTACAAAAGGCGAATGGGAACGGAATTGCTTTAGGATGCATTTTGATATCAAATATCCCTAGATTAATACATATATAATTATCGTATACATGCGATGGATAATGAGCATCGACCAATCCAGAATCGCTCAGGATAACTGAGCTATTTATGTACATTGGCCATATGCTAGGACTGATTAACCTGGGTGTCTTTTTACCACCCGTCCAAGGTTTTTGCGCGACAGACAGAACACGGCGGCGCGCAGCGCCATGAAATATTCAGTACCTATTCCCTCGTAATGTTTGTGTCTGATGTGCAAGTTTCAACCTCAGGTCATGTGAGGTAATTGACCTAACTCAGGTCAAAGAGGACGACCTCCAAAAATGTTTCAGGATCGATCTCATCTAAATGAAAACATATTGAAATGAAACTTACTACGTGAGCACAATTCGGCGGTGCCCACAAAACGTACATCTTGGATTTCTTTTCGAGGTCATGTCAATGACCTGAGGTCACGACCAATTTTCGACCAGTTTTCCTATTTTTGTAAGATGCATGTTCTTGTAATCGCATTTTTCCCGTGGTGCGCATGCCGAAATGTGCCAAGTTCTTATCCAATTTGATTGACCTCCACCATGGGACCTGAGGTCAGGTCAGGATAAAGTGTGCTGTGTGAGCAAAACCTATTAAGACACTCATGTTTTATGGTTTATTTCGAGTTTTCATGGCCTAAATAATGTCAAGTTTGCATTGCACGACCTAAGTTACAAACTGGAACCAGAATTATGAATCATAGTCAAGGCCATGGTCATCCGGGGTTATTGTCGTATCATTTGTTTACATTCATTCGGCTCATGGAGGTGAAAATATATTGAAATGAAGGTAACTACATAAGCACAACTTGACAGTGTTTACAACACGTGTATTTTGTATTTGTGTATTAGGGTAAGTCAGTGACCTAAGGTCACTGCCAATTTCGGCCCTTGGTGTACCAATGTGGCTATTTTAAAAAATATGCGCTGTGTGATTAACTATATAATGATCTGCGTTTTAACTCTTTACCAGAAATGGAGATGGCAAATGCTTCTGAAACGTTAATGTTTCCGAAAAACCGTCATTTTGAGTTTCAAAATTATTTATAATATTATGTGGGACAATTTTCGAGCCCGATTCGTAGAGAGCTTTCCGTTGATACCCAGTTTGCGTTCGCGCACGACTTTGTCTGGAAGTTAGGGGGCTTTAACAACCCCTTCCCCCGGGACGTGGTGTGATGTGAGTGATGATCTGACCGGAGGGACTGGGGGGGGTGAATGTTGATACGCTTAAGTTGATGCCAACTTTATATATACGAAGTTCTACGAGTATTCTGGACCATGAACATTCGCTACTGATGTTTCAATATAGCACCAACTTGAAATGGTTTGAGAAAAAATCGAACCCAGCATGAGGGTGCGCGTGGCTCTTCATGTTGGGAAAATGGAAATTACCATCACCCTGGCGGCAACAACGAAAGCTTATAGCAACATGGAAACCGGCGGACGCCACCTTGCAGCTTGCTCGCCTTATGTCATCAAAAAGTCGGTCGGTCAGTCAAATCAGATGGTGGAGTTTTTAAACAAACAAAAAATTAGAGGTGGTGCTATTTTTCTGATCCACACGAGATGTCGTCTATGTAAAATAAATTATACGCTCCAGACGATTTTCGGGGTCTGGTCATTTATTTCGGGGGTTCACTGTTTATTGTAATTGCTTATCTTTGTTTTCTTTCGGGCCCACATGCGATTTGTTGGGCCCCGACGATAAGCTTCCCAGTGCGATGCCAAATAATCCCCGGCGGGATTATTTCGTCACGGATGGCAGTTTTCTGGTTCTGACACGATTTGTCAGGACCTCTTCGGAATTTGTCGGAGCCCGGGTCGCTTTTCCGGGGCCCGACGTGGTTTTGGGGATCCCGGCTCGATTTTGGGCCTCCGGCTGGACACGAATGATAAAAAGACTGGTCGAGGCACCCTAAAGCCCCAATAACTAACTGACTGGGGGCCCCGGCGCGATGTTTTTGGGCCCCCGACACGGATTGTCGGTCTATACGTGATTTTTGGAGGTACAACTATATGGAGGGTTTACGGGAATTTGTGAAGCTTATGATGCGATGTTGGATGCGTGTGGGCGGTTTTTCCGGACCCGGATTGGTGCTAGATTCCTGCCCAATTTGGTTTGTGTTGGGGCGGGGGGGGTTGATTTGTCGGGTTCCGGTGGAATTTTTGGGCAATAGCGCGATTTTTTTGTTCGATCCGGCGCGATTTGTTGGGCCCTGGCGGGAGTTTTCGGAATCCCGCTACAATTATTTGAAGCCTAGACACAAATTGTTGGTGCAAAGACGGGAACTTTTGGGTCCTCAAGGCTGTGGGGACACGGCACGGTATCTTGGGCCACAGTGCGAATCTTCGTGGCCCCGCTGGATTTATTTGGGACACCCGAGGTGATTTTTCGGGCCCAGATGCGATTGCTTTGGACGCCAAGGCGATTGTGGGAATCCAGGCGCCATTTGCATGGGCCCCGGGGAGAGTTCTCGTGGCCCGCTGTACTTAGTTAGGATCCCGGCGTAAAATCGTGTGGGTCCCAGCGCGAACTTTCGGAGCCCCCTGCATATATTTGGACTCTAACTCACACATTTCTAGGGACTAGCCGGGAATATTTTGGGGCTCCAGTCCGATATTTGTGGGGGGGAGGCAATGCGATTTTTCGAGCCCCGGTGCGAGTTTCGGAGCCTCACTGTACTTAGTTGGCAATCCGACGCGAAGGTTTCGGGGCCCGATGTGAATTTTTTGGACGCAAGCGCGATTTTTGAGTGTTCAAACACGATATTTGGAAGCTCGTGGATATTCTTTTAGTGGCCCCAACGGTTTTTTTCGAGCCGCGGCGCAATTTTTTCGGAACCTCGGTGCGATTCTTAGGGATCCCACCATCTTTCAGGGGGAGGGGGTATGCATTTATCCCTTTCCTCCTGATTCAAATGTGTTTAATACAACGAAGAATGGCTCTTAGATGCTCCTGGGTTTTAGACATTGCGTGTAAAGAAAATATACGACCTTCAATATACCAGGAGGTGCTGAGTTGGCATCAAAAGTAACGATAAAGGATGGCCCCTGGCCGAAGCGTTGAGCAATAAAGTATAATCTTTATCGTTACTTTTGATGTCAACTCAGCACCTCCTGGTATATTGAAGGTCGTATATTTTCTTTACACGCAATGATTTAAATGTGACCAGGAATTAAACTTACGTCGAATGAAAGCTATTTGGGCTGCACTCTTTGTCACGTTCCGTCCACGAATCCGTGGTTTCTGACGTCATGTGTCGTTCTTTGTTTATTCCTCACGAATTCCGCGGACATACTTCGTGCATTCCGCGCGGAACGCGTGGACTGAAAAAAAAGCTGTCCAGCTCCGTCCTGTGCGGTTTCTTCCAAGATGGCGACGCACATTGGAAGCGATGTGCGTGCCAAGGAAGACATTGCAAATTCGCAAGTAATGTGAGGAATGGATGCGGTTGGGCTGGATTGTGCGAAAATGTCACCAATGAATGTCATTTTTCCCACCGGCGAGGGTTCACCGTCGCTGCGTGACCAAATTCCCAACTTTTGAGGTGAAACAGTAGTAAGCTAGACACTACCTTCATAATTTTTTTATTTTTATTTGCACCTCCACCCAGTAAGCATGCCGATGTTGGCCCGCTGTCCGCATGTGTCGGGGCGAGCTTGACATCTCGCAAACGGCATGCCGACATCGGGCCACTCTCGGCCCGACATCGGCATACTGATCTGGAATATCAGCATATGTCGGGTTGAATTCGGCAAATCAATAGCGGCCGGCTGACGTCGGGCCGTTGTCAGACATCTCACCCCCCAGCTGACGACGGGCCCATAGCGTTCCGACAGCAGCCTGACAGCGGTCATGCGTTGGCTGGGTGTCGGCCACATGTCGGCTTGGCGGACATTTAACTCCTAGGCCGACAGCGGGCCACTGGCATCCAGACAGCGGAACAACGTCGATCCGCTGTCGGCATGTTCACTGGGCAATGATCAATGTAAATGTCCTCCCTGCCCTTGACATGCCTGTCAAAACCTGCACTGGACATATCTGATATTCATCTACCTATTACACGAACAATCTCCGAATGGTTTTGCATTTTTATTATTTTTACTGTTGACACGATCAATAACAATAAGATCATGGGCGGGGGCTTTGTAGAATTACTGGTGTTGCCAACAAATGATTCAACACATTGCTGTCATGTAACGGCATGCAATGAATGCTAATCATAAAATTAGTAGGAAGGTTTAGGAACAGCGACACAAATGGCTCACGTAAGTAATCCGGCGCGAAATTTCACAGAACGTTCCGTGGCTGCAGTCCACGAAGTATGCGACGTCACACTCCACGGAATCCGCGAAATGAAGGGGACAAAGAACGCGACCTTGAAGTCACCTGTTCTTTATCAATGGCATCACCAATAAAGGAGCAAGGGATTGTGTCTCCTTGTGATCTTTTTATTCCTACATAAAATGACGTGAAGGCCGATTTTTGAAAATATAGTTCCAGGAAATATCCTCAGTCCCTCATCTATCTCTCACCACAATATTTTGGCAACATACTTTTTTTTTCAAGATTAATGCTTCAATGATGTCGCAAAACGTATGCTGCTAAATATCAAAATGAAAGAAAACCTTGAGACATGAACCAGTTATTGATCGCGTTGGTTAAATGCAGGGGGGTGCGTTCCAGCATGTAGTCCAATAAAAAATGGAGACGCTTGAGCCGACCAATCAGCGTTTGACGACCTCCGTCGGTCGTGACAATGGTAAACAAACACATTTTGTCTTTAGTGCGGCGAAACCGGTGACATTCACACAAATACCAAGTTTGTTTATCTGTCAGCGGTGACATTGTGATAAAGTAGTATTAAAGATCAAGATTAAAGTAGCAAGAATGTCTTTGTAGAAAATTAGCACGAAAAAATGGAATAACATATGGATAATAGCTTCCAGCCTTTACTATTGCCACGATCGGCGGAGGACGTCAAACGCTGATTGGTCGGCTCAAGTTTATAGAATTGATGGTCCTCTCAAGCGTCTCCCTGTTTGGGAAGCGGAACGTTCTACCTGGTGTTCTATAGCCTTGGTTAAATGGGTTAAATGGCCTTGACTGGGTTGTCTTTTGATAGCCGTGCTGGGTTGGTTAGTTTTTGTCATGAGGTGCCGTAGACGAGTTGCCTGCAGTTAATTCAGTCAGGGGGTTGTCACTTCTGCAGCCGCTATTGGCTATAAACCTCCGAGCGTTGTCCTATGTTTGAAGCACCGCGGTCCGGGACGAAATACGTGCACTGGCGGATCTAGCCCACCGGTTTGGGGGGGCCAACTTTCGGTTTTCGGCGTCAGCCCCCCCCCTTCCCCTCCCCCAGTGGCGTACTTAGGAATTGCATCAGAGGAGGGGGTCGAAGGGTTTTGGAGGGTGCCTATTCTCCCACTATTTTTAGTTAAAAGCATCGGATTTCTACCACTATTTGTCAAATGGACCAATTTTTTACAATAATAATTAATGACAACATAATTTCCTGTGTAGGGACCCCAGCCTACCTCCACCGCTTCTAAGTTACGGGATTTTTGTTCTTGTTTACCAAAACGTTCACGTTCACGTTCAACGTCTTGTACCACGTCAATGTTCGTGCACGTGTACACACTGGCAGATCCGATTTTGTCAACTCTTGCTGTAAGCAGAACTTGAGCAGCATAGAACCCTCGATGTGTGCCAGAATGTACTATGCTACCATATTGGCTTCCAAACAATTATAAAAAAATACCTTTAAAATTGGAGATTCTTTCATCCAGACGAAATTTTTTAACCTCGGCAAGGGTTACTGCATTTTCATTCAGTTTACTTCTGTTGGTTTCGGGGGGGGGCAAAAGACACTATGCCCCCCCCATTTAAGCGCTTCGGGGGGGCCATGGCCGGAATGGCCCCTCCCTGGATCCGCTAGTGAATGTAGCCTGTCTCTTCATCTTAGCAACTCCAACACCAACATACGAAACATGCTGCTCAACTGGGCTCAACTGGGCTCAACTGGTCACTCGCACAAACATCCTGTTCAAATTCCGCTTTCGAAATCTGGCTCACTGGGTCCGCTTGCCCGTTACTGGCTAAACAAACTTCATGAACCTATCTGACGAAGGAATAATGAAACTGCTGATTTCGTCATCTCTTGCTGTAAGCAGAACTTCAACAGCATAGAACCCTCGATGTGTCAGAATCTACTATGCTACCATATTGGGCTTCCAAACAATCATAACAAAATACCTTTAAAATTGGAGATTATTTCACCCGGAAAGCTATTTTTAGACATAAAGACATAAAAGATCAGTGCAACTATGAGCCACAAGGGCCCTTCTTGGCTGCACTCTGTACACTGAACCAGTTGTCCATCAAATGTGTTGATCAACTCTCCCTGGAATACAGAAAAACAAGCTCCCTATTCTTATAATGATAGTCTATGCTGTTCTTAAAGATGTTCAGTGTGTTGCTACTGACAATGGTTTCTGGCAGCTGGTTCCAGTGTTCTACTACCCTGTTGGTGAAGAAGGACTGTCTTAACCTTGTCCTGCTGTGATTAACTTTAATTTTGAATTGATGACCTCTAATTGCATCATTTCTGTTAAATTCAAACAGTTCCCTGAGATAACCCTGTTCCTGACCATGAACAAATTTAAAGACCTCGATGAGATCTCCTCTCAGCCTTCTATATCTAAGTGAAAACATATTCAATTTCTTCAATCTTTCCTCATATGCCAGGTTGCCCATACCATTCACCATTTTTGTTGCCCTCTTTTGTACTCTCTCTAAAAGCCAACAATCTTTTTCATAACTAGGGGACCAAGCTTGGACACAATATTCCAGATGTGGCCTGACATATGCACAATAAAGCTTCCTGATGACTTCCTCACTTTTAACCTCAGCAAAGGTTATTGCATTTTAATTTCGTTTACTTTTATTGGTTTGGGGGGGGGACAAAAGACACTATGCCCCCCCCCCCTTTGAAGCGCTTGGGGGGGCCATGGCCGGAATGCCCCCCCTGGATCCGCCAGTGAATACGTGTAATATTATTTTAACTGCTTATATAACTCCCACCACCCTACGCGGTTGTATGATGGTGTGGTGCGCTGTGACAACCTGTAATCATCGGTAAAGCGATGATTAACTATTTACCGCGTTGACAAGGATTAAGGTTGCAGTTAGCGTGTTCAATATGTGTAACGGCACGCAGTAAGGTTCCTACCTAATTTAAATATGCATAATAGTGCGGTTGAAAAAGTAAGGTTCTTGGGGAGATTCGAACCCACCACCTCTGGATCTCGAGTTCGAGTTTATACCTTTGCGCCACGCGGCTAGCCGTACCCTCCGTCGAAGTTTGGCATGCGGGTTGGGCAGTGGTTCACTTGTATTTGCGAGATTTAACAAACCGATTCCATAAAATGGATTAATATTTGGTTTGTGTCAGAATACAGTCGGATACATTTCACAAACATGAGCAAAAATGAAAGCGGCAAGACAACAGTATACAGGGGAAAACCGAACACGTGAAGTCAATTTATAAGATGTTGTTCAGCATCGCGACGAACTCGCCCCGTGTCCGAGAAGCGGAAGTGGCCGGCGGCAGTAGGTTCCAGGCCGAGGCTGCCCGGAAGGAGAAGGTTCTGCGTGACATGCTGAGGCAGAAAGGCGGTGGCTCCAGTGCCCCAGCCACCGTCGCACGAGTGGAGCGCCGGGAGACATCCGACCGCCGGCGGAACAGAGCACGGATCGCCTCGGGGGCTCGCGGATCGTTCAGGGCTCTGAACACGGCGATGTTGTCGCGGTGAGTGATGAGGTCACGGACACTGCGCCAGCCCAGCGTTGCCACTGTCGGCGAGATATGGTCACGACGACGAGCCCCTACGACGATCCTAGCCCCGAAATTGATCGCCTTCTGCACTCGTCCAAGGTGACATTGGACAGCCCCGCCCCATACAGTGAGGCAGTATAGGATGTATGGAAAGACGTGAGACTGAATTAGGAGTTTGCGTGCTTCGGGTGTGAGATGGTGACGGATATTGTGGAGACAGAACAAGGTGGAGTTGCACTTTTTGACAACGTGGGATATGTGCTCCTCCCAGGATAGGGTGCGGTCAATGATGACTCCCAGCATCTTCACGAATGGCGAGGGGGTTAGGACGTGACTGCCAACGTTGAGTTGGTAGGATGTGGCTTTTTTTAGGGATTGGGTCGTGCCGACAAGCAGTAGGGTAGTTTTGGTGGGGTTCATCTTCAAGGAGTTGGATGTGAAGTAAGACTGAATAGCAAGGATGGTGTTCTCCTGCCGGGATTTAAGAACGGGTAATTCATCAGGATGAGCAGAGTCTAGCAGCTGGGTGTCGTCGGCATATGATATCAGACGTCCGTATGGAAGGTATGCTGGCAGGTCATTCATGAAGATGCTGAACAGCAAGGGACCAACCAGGGATCCCTGAGGAACACCATGGGATAGCGGAAGGGATAGAGAGCCGCCCCTCACCACCTGCCGCCGGTCAGTAAGGTAGCTGTCAAACCACCTCGGGTCGACGCCGTACCACTGCAGCTTCCGCAGGAGGATATCATGGTCGACGCTGTCGAATGCTTTGCTTAGGTCGATTGAGATGACCGAAGCGATGTGACCAGTGTCGACACGACGTGTAATCCACTCGACAGCGTCGACCAGGGCGTCCTCCGTCGAATGGCATGGCCTGTATGCATACTGGGAGGAGGAAAGAATGTGATTAGTGACTAGATAAGAGGACAGCTGGATACATACTACTTTTTCACATAACTTGGATAAGACTGGCAAAATAGAGATTGGACGAAAGTTACTGGCGACATCGCGAGGCCCAGATTTGTGAAGTGGAACAACCGAAGCAGTTTTCCACGAGGTAGGGAACACGCAGGAGACTACAGAAGTGTTAATGATGTGAAGTAGGTGAGGCCCGAGAACCGGAAAACAGTTGCGGAAAGCGTGTAGTGGTACGCCATCGACGCCAACCGCTTTCGACGAAGACATCTCACATATGGCTCTGAATAGTTCGGGCAGGGTCACCGGGTGTAGCCGGAGGCCGGTGGTAGTCACACAAGGTAGTCGCGGAGGGATGAGTGGAACGCCGCGGTTGCCAGCAACGAGATCAGCGGCAATGCGTGGGCCCACGGAAGCAAAGTGACGATTAAATTCGTCCGCCACCGTCGCTGCCAGGCCCCTCACGGCCCCCTCCCCCCCCGGCCGGTCGGAGCGCAAAATCCCGGATGTGGCGCCAGAAATTGGCACGGTCTGTCAGCATTTGCGCACACACAAAGTCACGCCTGGCTTTTGCAAACGCACATTTCACACGGTTTCGCAGCCTCCGATAAGCGACCAAGTAATAATCCGTGCGATAGCTCCGCCAAGACTGAAAAGCCTGGTCACGGTCACGCATGAGCTGCAGCAGGTACGGACTGTCACCTACCCACGGGCAACATGCCCGGCGGGGGTGGACGGTCTTGAGGGGACAATACACGTTCACCGCCACATGCCACAAGTGCATGAACTCCTTTAGTTTCGCGTCCACCCCCGCTGCCCGGTACATACTGCTACAGTCCGCCTGCAAGAAATGAAGGCACAAGGCGTCCCAGTTAATCTTGCGCCAGGGGCGATAGGTGAAGGACGCCCGGCGACACCGCAGCCCGCGGTAGGGCACGCGCACAATTATTGTCAGATGGTCAGCAATCGGTACGAGCGGCAGCTGAATGGCCGACTCAATATCCGGGACATTGGTGATGATATGGTCCAGCAGTGTTGCCGTCGGCCACAGATGGGTCGGCTGCCGGATAAGCTGAGAGAGGCCGAGATCCTGCAGCACCTGTCCGTAGCGACGAACACCGGGGCAGTCGGAACGAAGAAGGTTGATGTTCATATCGACCAGGCAAAAGGTTGGCTTGCCGAGACTGATGGCGGCACGCAGCTGGTCTTGTAGCTCGTCCAGGCCGTCAGATACGGGCTCAGATGGCGGGCGGTAAACCACCCCCACAGTGACAGCACGGCGTCCCCCGCCACTCACAGACACCCACAGCGTCTCGCAGGACGAACCGGTACTTGATATAGGCAGCAGCTTCATATTAAATTTTTCCTTACATAGGATGGCGACGCCACCGCCTCGGGCTGCAGCAGCTGGACGGCCGCGGCCCGACTGGGCCGGACGGTCACGACGCACTAGTTTATAGCCTGGAAATACTAGGATTCTGTCGGACACGGCGGAAGAGAGCCAAGTTTCGGATAAGCACATAAGGTCTAGTTTGTGTTCTTGCAGAGTGCGAAGAACACAGTTCATTTTCGGCACTAATGACTGGACGTTAGCATGTCCAATCGCCAGGGTGCGCACCGGCTCAGGGCAGGTGGCAGCACGCAGCGTATGCTGAGTCTGACCGATGGTGAGGCGAGACGGAATGACGAAAGAAGAAGGGAGCCTGTCGCGGAAACGCTGTTGATCCGTAACCCGGTTCATGCGATGTCGCCGCTGATAAACACGACATCCGGCGCGTGTTTCTTGGCCGGCAGTCTCCTGTACTATCACCGGTCCCGTGGACGGAGAGTGGAACGAGCAAGATGGGCGACACTCTACACGACGGGGGGCTTCCCCAGTGCCGGGAGTGGTATGCAGAGCAGCACTCCTTTGAGATGATAGTAATGCTCGTTGCAGGGCTCTCCTCTTCACCTGCTGTCCGCCCCGGCATCCTCGCCTCCTCAGCCGTCGTCGGCGTCCGACCGGGACAGATTCGGCGGGGCGGACCAAGCCAGCGGACAGCTCGGCAATGTTGACGTTAGCGCCGGCCGCGGCCGGGCTCGGCTGGCCCGGGTCGGTTCTGACTTCCGGACCCGCAGACATCTGCGGCGGCTGTCCTAGGGGGGAAGTTGACGGGGGTGGAGGGGTGCGAAAAGATTGATGAAGGTGTTCTTGCGCGTTTGCGGCTGGTGGCTGTTCGGCGGCTGGAGGACATGACGATAGTTCTGTACTTTTTGCTGGTTTCTCGGAAGCTTGCACTGATGATGAAATTTCGATGACAGGACCGGGAACTTGGTTTAATTATGAATCTTGTCACACGCTTACGAAGGTTTTCTCGGAAAATGTGGCTTGCCTCCACACAATACACGCATCAGCACGGCTGAATTATCCAAAACTTGATAAGGCGATTTACGGATGATTAAAACACTCACAGTTCACGGCGGCGTCACACAATCACGGTAAGAAGTTCGCATTTCTATAAGCACACTATGAAACTGCAAGAAAACTTTAACGCTATATGCCACGATAGTTGGATCGCTAGAGCAAAAGTAGTAGATAGATTGGTGAAAGAAACGGAAGTGATTCTTCTTTCGGTGCCAGAATCATCCGAATTGGCGCAATAGAATCTGATATATGGTTTTTCGGACATCGCAACAGCTCCCTATACAGCATAGGAATCGGGCTACATCGAACTGGTGACGTCACGATCAATCAGTCCGAAGCGTTCAAATTATCTAGTGACTATACCTTATTATACGGCCTTGAACTCAGTGTTCGTGCCTTAGGTGCGTATCCACTTGGTGCCAGAATATCAATGTCAGGCTTGAAATGTTTGTGCACTAAGCATGTCAATGTGTGCAGTGATAAAGGAGCCGTGGGAGATGAAACTAAGCAGGGCTGGAAGAATAATTTATCTGGATTTTTCATTTAAAAAAAACATCCACCCCAGGGGTCTGATGTCTTTTTTTCTGGAAGATTCAATGGTGTGTTTTCACAATTAAATTGCGGAGGCTTTTGCTTTTTATATAAAAACAACACCATATCTTGTCTTAAGTAGAGGATTGCATTCAAGTACTGGTATTATTGCAGTTCATGGTAACCACAAGAAAATATTTGTACACATTTTACATCTATGAATAATACAAAGGGGTTCATTTGGTTAGGTTAGGTTAGGTTCTTGTTGTAAGTTAGCAAAATTCGCACTTTTTTGGAGGGTGGGAATTAAAAAGAAATTGATATTATTTTCCCCAGCCAAGATTCCCTAGTCACCCCCAGAGAGTCTGTTGCTTTTGCAGATTCTTGATTATTGGTTTGTTAGAACAAAGTGAAGGACATATTCATTGTCATGCAGTTTTAGTCTCTGAGTAGGCATATAGGGATGTGTAGATGCCAGTCATCATACCCTATGTTTTAAGTCCTGGATTCACTTGGTTGTTGATAAATTACATATATATGTATACTTCAAGCTGCTCAGGCAAAACCTTTTCTGGATTGCGAATTGCGTTTATTTATTTTTTAATGAAAAAAATGCAGGATTTTCTTAAAATCTGAGGTGGTGAATAAAGGCTGAAGGCAGTAACGTAACACAATCAAGGTAAGACGTACAATTTGCAAGTGCAAGTTCTTTGCCATGATATTACATAGCCATGTATTATATATGGCCTTACTCCTAGCTGCCATACACTTCAACATTTACATGTATTTTGACCATTGAAACATAAAATTACGGGCACGATACATACATTGCATGACTAGTATGAAATAGAACGTACAAATTTCCACATTTCAATGGATTTTCACAGTTTGGCACAGCACACAAATATCCAACCTTTTCAGTGAGATGCCTGGGTATTATCGGTGCTAGTATCGAACATAGCAAAATATATATTTCCATCATTTATTATATACAATAATGAAACCCACAACCTATTATATCAACTTCAAGGGCAAGAACGCCTGTCAGAATCTCAGAATCCCTGAGAGGATTAGGTGCTCAGAAGTGATATGAAGACTGATGATGTGACGAGTAACGAGCTATGCTTGTCATGTGACCTGAGAAGGCAAATGACGAGCATGACAACTGACCCAAGAGGATATTCAGCTGGGTAACTGCGTAGTGGCATTGGCAGCATGTTAAACATTGAAGTCAAATTATGTCGTTGAACAGAAATGGTTCAGGAAGATGGTGGTGCCATGGCATATGTAACAATATCTGCTTTGCAAAGCCACTGATCCCAGCATCTATTCATTGAAGACATTTTGATTAAAAGTACAAAACACCGAATTACAACGGAGACTACTACCAAGGCTTTTCATTATCCAGTGATGTGTACGTCCAGGCTGAGATTTAAGAACCCTGAAGATAATGAGATGAATTTAGGCCAATTGCAGGGTGTATATTTCTGAACACTACTTCTGGTACAAGCAGTTAAATGGGCATAGGAAAGTCGATTTTGTGCGATGTACTCCATAGACTGGAGGTAGATGTGGAATTAGTGGTTGATGATGATATTAGTGTTTGTGATATTGTGGAATCCCTAAGCAAGCAGTTCTCATCAGTCTTTACTAAAGATAATTCTGGTAGAATAGAAACAACTGAATCTTATGCCATGACAGGTGATAGGTTGGAGGATCTTATAGTAACTACAGAGGCTGTAGAAAAGCAGTTGCAGAATATAAAACCTAATAAAGCTTCTGGACCAGATGATATATATGCTAGGGTCTTAGTAGAGTGTGCTAAAGCTTTAGCAGTTCACCTGGGTATAATTTTCAGGTGGTTTATGGAATATTCTGAAGTGCCTGAAGATTGGAGAAATGAATAGTATAGTAATAGTACCAATTTTCAAAAAGGGAAGTATGAAGTGTGTAGGGAACTACAGGCCAGTCAGTCAGGCCACCTCAATAGTTTGCAAGGTACTAGAATATCTGGTTAAACAGAATGTCCAGATTCATCTTGATAGGCACAGCCTTTTAAGGGATACTCAACATGGATTTCGATCTTGAAGGTCTTGTTTAACTAACCTTTTGGAGTTTATGAAGTATGTTACTAAAGAAGTAGACAATCAAAGCAGGATGGATATTGTGTACTTGGACTTTAGCAAAGATTTTGATAAAGTTCCACATGGGAGTCAAATTCATCAACTACAGCAATATGGGATTGTTGGAAAAGTTATAGGTTGGATTGAAGAATGGTTGATGGGAAGGAAACAAAGGGTAGTGTTAAATGGATGTAAATATGATTGGAAGGATGTTCTGAGTGGAGTACCACAGGGCTCTGTTCTAGGGCCACTTCTCTTTATCACCTTTGTGAATAACATTGAGGTAGGGCTGAGTAATAGTGTTCAAATTTGCTGATGACATCAAGCTGGTAGGAGTGGGAAACAGTTGTGATCAATCTATAAATATTCAACTAGACCTGGAGGACCTAAAAAAGTGGGCTGATCAATGGCAGATGTCTTTCAACTATGACAAGTGTACGGTTATGCACCTGGGGTCTGGAGGTGAGACTTTCAGATATACAATGGGAGGGAGGGAACTGGACGTTATTGAAGAGGAAATTGACTTAGGTGTGTTGGTTTCAAAAGACCTTAAAGCAGAAAAACAATGTATCTCAGCTAGGAACAGGGCACTCAGAATGCTGGGAATCATTAATAGAAGTGTGATATATAGGAGCAAGGAAGTCATGAAAAAATTGTACTTAGCATATGTGCGACCCCACTTGGAATATTATGTACAAGCATTGAGCCCCTACCTAGAAAAAATATAGATATGTTAGAAAGAGTGCAGCGCAAAGCAACTAGACTCATCAGTGGAATATGTAACTTAGAATATGGAGAAAGGCTTGTGGCATTAGATATGTACTCACTCAAGTATAGGAGATTAAGGGGGACATGATTTAAATGTGCAAAATTGTTAAAGGACTAGATCAGGTCAATTTGAATGGCGCTCTTCAGTTTATAGTATCACATAGGGGTCATCAATTCAGGTTAGACAAGTTGAGGTGTATGACAGTTAAGCGACAGGTCTTCAGTCAAAGGGTTGTTGATCAGTGGAATGGGCTGCCTGCTGATGTTGTAGGGAGTTCCTCATTGAATGTATTTAAAAGTAGTGTGGACAATTTTTTTAGACAGGAAAATCTTGTGTTTGAGTTCTAATTTGTGATGGAAGGGTTGAGATTTATGTTAAATAAGTGTGCACAGCACAGACCCCTTAAGGCATGGATGCAGTTTGAAAATTATTGGTAAGGCATTCAATCCACATGTGTCGAGAGGGATCAGGGGAATAGGGCTGGATAGCTAGGGTAGATAGGCATTGATAGGTGTGTGAGATATTGGTGGACTGGCTTCTTCAGGATGTGGGATGGTTGGGGTGGGTCTTTTTACCAGGCTTATGGTATCTTCCATTTACAGACTTAACTGGATGGGCCCTTGGGTCTCTTATTAAGTTTAAACGCTTCATAGCTTTATATAGGGTGTACCTAGCAGTGGATTCAGCACCTTCCTTTGGGATGTGATACTGATGAGATTGGCTATGGTAGCACAATGGGTATGATTGAAGGAGTTTATAATTGTGAGTGTGTTATGCAATAGCAAGTGAATGGTGCTAGATAGGCTGGGATATATAGCTCCCTAGGAACTTGAGATAAGGGTTTGATTGTGGTGAGCGTATGTACATTTCTAGTACCTTTTCTAGATAGGCTTAACCCAGATGGGCCCCGGTGGCTCTTATTAAGCCTTAACACTTTATGACGTCATGGTTAAGCTATACAATCATTGGTGGCATGCACATTGGCGTATCGAAGGGATGGGGCATTGGAGCAGTCCCCCTCCCCATGAGAGGTTGTGGGCCCCAAATAATCGTACTTGTTCGGAAATATAGCGACAGGCTCCCTAAAAAAATAATGCTGGTGTCCCCAACAATCGCACCGGGCCCATAAAAAATAACTGGAGCCGCCAAAAAAGTCGCGCAAGGATCCCTGAAAATGAGGCTGGGCCTCCCAAAATCCCAACGAGGCCCCTAAAAATCACATTGAATGCCACAAAAATCGTCCTGAAATCATAAAAATGACGCTGATGGCTCCAAAATGTGGGATCGGATCCCTGAAAATAACGTGGGCCTCCAAAAAGTCGCGCCGGGATCCGATGAGTCGCGCCAGGGCCCCATGAAATCACGCTAAGCCTTAAAAGACCGTGCCCCTGCAAATCACGCTGGGGGCCAAAAAGTTTCTCCGGACCCCCCGAAAATGACGCTAGGCCCAAAAACGACTGGCCGGGCCCTCATAATCACACTGGGTCCCAAAAGGTCGGGCGGGAGCCCCTGATAATCGCGCTGGGGGCAAAAAAAGTTTGACCAGGGCCCCTGAAAACCACGCTGGGAGCAGCAAATGTCGTGCCGTGGTCCTTGAAAATCACAATGGGGACAGAAAGACTGTCTGGGCCGCACAAAATCACGCTGGGGGCTCAAAAGTTCGCGCCTGGGCCCAGAAAATCACGCTGGGGCCGACAAAAGTCGGGCCGTGGTTCTTTAAAATAATAACGGGGACTCAAAACGTTGGGCCGAGGCCACTCGAAATCACGCTGAGCCTGAAGGTACCAAAACGTTGCACCGTGACCCCTGAAAATCACGCTCGGGGCTTGACAGGTCCCACCGGGGCCCCAAAAGTGTCATCGGGAACACCCAAGAAATGAAGCCGGGGAAACGAAAAAAAAAACAGTCCGGACATGGAAAATCACTGGGCTCCTAGCGGTCGATCGAAAAGAAACCGGAACGTGTTGGGCCGCCAAAGACGCGTCGAGGCCACTAAAACTCGCGGTAGGCATCCCAACAAATGAAGACATGGTAAAAAAATCGCACTTAGACCCTAAAACCTCGCGCCGCTGCCCTTGGAAATCACATTATGGGTCCAAGAAGTCCCGCCGGAGCCCCACAAGTCGCAGCTGGCTTCCCAAAAATCAATTCCTACCCGGAATGTTACTCTACGCCCACAAAAATTGCGTCGGACCCCAAAAACGCGTCTGACCCCGGAAAAGAAGCGCATTGGAGCACCGAAAAAAATGCGCCGGGAGACCGAAAAATCGTACCGGGGCACAACAATATCGCGCAAGAGGCTTACAAAAAAATACAAGTCAACCGCCAACAAAAACACAAAAGGACTCCATCGGGTCGACCCGAGCAACGGAAAATTCAGAACATGTCCCGAAAGAAAGTTATCCAAAGGGCCTTTCTACGCTTAAGGGTGCCATCAGCTGAAAAAAAAACTCGTTGAGCAGCCGCAGTGGCATACCAATTGCAAATGCCCCCCCCGCATCCTGAAGAGATGGACTTCCAAGAACCCAATAATCGCGTCGGGGTCCCCAAAAATGGTTCTGGGGCCCCATAACTTTGCGTCGGGGCCCCCAGAATGATGGGTTATAAATGAATGCAAGTGGTACCAAAAGAACTTGCACCGTACCGGACAATTTGCGCCGGGGAACGCCAAATTCGCACTGGGGACCAGATGAGTACAACACGCTCCTCGAACTAGCACCAAGCCCCGAAAATATCGAGTTTTTGGCCCAAAATTCCTGTCAGTAGTCCCATAAATCCTGGTCGGGGCATCAAAAATTCCCCTCGGGGCTCCAAAAAATTGGCGTCGGTGGTCCCAGCTAAGCACAGCGTGGCCCGAAAATCGCATCGAAACCCGACAAGGATCACGTCGGAGTCCTTCAAAATAGAGATTCCGAAAAATAAATGTCCGAGCCAGGAAAATCGCTCCTTAGCTCAAACATACCAACAGATGCCTTAACAAATCGCAGACGGCACCGAAAAACGTACCGGAGCTCGAAAAATCGCCGCGGGATACAAAGAAATGTCACCGGGGCCCGAAAAATCAGGCCGCGGCTCGGACTTTACATAATTCAGGAGAAGTCAACAAAAATTGCGTCGAGCCCAGAAAACTGGCGCCGGATCCCCCGGAACCACGCGCCTGGGCCAGAAAAGTCGCAACGGGACCCCGATAAATTATACCGGAGCCCCCAATATCGTGATGTGGTCACACAAATGAGAGCGAGGAACCCCAAATAAACACCGGGGGATCCTAAGAGCACAACTGGAGGACGAAAATGCACCTGGCCCTCCATAGCGTACCGACTCTGGCAAAAAGCGGCAGGGCCTTAAAAACCATACACATTGGTTAAAAAAACACGAACACCATACAAATATGTTAGCCTGTCAATCTTGGTCTGCCACACACCGGATCAAATAATTTTCAACCAGCGATCAACCGTCTTTTCTGCTTCTCATCCTTTCCAACATCAATCATGATACTTCTTTTGCCATGGGCCAGCAAGTAAGCTTATTTCTTGCTTATTCTTTATCCTCACCAACATCGGTGACGTTTACAACGGGGGACATTTTAGAGACGTATAGTACTATATCAAGGAAACTAGAGCACACCTCATACTCATTGAGGCTGTAATAAGCTTCCCCCCCCCACACAGCGGAAGTTGAATAAATTTTGTTTGAACGGCATTAGGTACTAATGGTTTCACTTGCACCAGGAAAATAAACCTATTATTACAAAAGAATCCATCAGTCGTTAATAGAATTCGAAGTTCAGAGTGAAGTGTGAATTTGAAAGTGCTTATACTGCGATGATAGTTCTTTTTCCGTACCACGTGTTGCTGTTAGCCATAGGCGCGTCCAGGGCGCCTGCCCCATCCCCCTTGGCGGTGAATGTTGGGTTCACTATCAAAATTATCGGGTTCTCTATCCAAACGTGCTCAGCCATGGTATTTTGCGAAATCCCTGCGTGCGCCCTTCCTGTTGACCCTGCCCCCCCCCACTTTCAGACGTTCCTACGCCTATGGTCAGTAGGTACATGATCATTGATCAATGATAATAAAACTGCATGGGTTGGAGATCCAAATGGATCGGAAGGGATTTCAGGACCCCTTGGTTTGGTGAGAAACGGGGGTGTCGTTTTTTGAAAAACATTGGGCCGAAGTGCCAACGCACTAGACCCCCCCTCCAACCAAAAACTCATCGGATTTCGCCCACTATATTTTCAGATCTCGGAAATTAGGATTTTTTATTCGACGATGTGCATGCTTATGTTTGTTGTTTGTTTATTGGGTGGTTCACGACGCACTTTTTGCACATTCACGGCTAATGACGCCGCCCACACTGTTTCGCCGGTGGGCCGCGGTATTGGGAAATGTCCCTAGCAGTGCGAGTGTCGAACCCGGGACCTTTGGTACCCAGAGCCCAACATGCTTATGTGCATGCTTATGTTTATTCAGCATCCTCACCATCGGGTAAAATCGTCCACCAATAACTGGTGGAGACACATCATTAAAAGAACAGTGCACAGTACATGTCAGCATAACAACTCTGAGTAATAGCATGCGACTGCAGTGCCACATAGTGGGCTCGGATCTATCGTCACCGTCACCGTTACCGTTTCCCTCCTCCTCACTCCACACACCAACAAACACACACCGGCTTAAATAAATACTTCAGCGATCAGATGCAGGCTGAAACACACCGGCCTTGATGGAGCATCAGAGCACAGCAGACCCTTACTGTGATGACGATGGGTGTAAGCATTTCCTTGGTGCCTAACATTAGGGAGGGTCATTTTTCCCTTTAGTACGCCACTGCGGCTGCTCAACGTGTTTTTTCCGCGGATTGCACGATCGAGAGTAGAAAGGCCCTTCGGATAATTTTCTTTCGGCACCCATTCTGAATTTTCCGGTGCTCTGGTCGATTCGATGGAGTCTCCTTGTGGTTTTTGTGGTGAAGTCTACTTTTTGTAAGCCCCCTGCAGGTTATTTTTGGACCCCGGTACGATTCTTTGTGCTCTTGGTGCGTTGTTTTTTTTCGGTGCCCCAACAGGTTTCTTTTCCGGCGTCCGACGACTTCTTATTTTGTGGATCCTTGACGTAATTTTTGTGTCCGCAGGGTGACATTCCGAGTATATATTTGTTCTTGGGAAGCCAGCTGCAACTTGTGGGGCTCCGGCGCGACATTTTTGCCCCAGTGAGATTTTCAAGAGAAGCGGCGGGAATTTTGTTTTGGTCTAAGTGCGATTTTTGGGGCCCCGTGGTCACTTGTTGGGATCCCTTGGGCGAGTTTTGGCGGCTACGACACGTTTCTTTGGGCCAAACAAGTTTTGTGGGCTTTTGGAGCCATTGTTGAGATCCCAGATTGATTTTCCGTGTCCGGACTGTTTTTCATTTCCCCGGCTTCATTTGTTGGGTAAACTCAACGAACCTTTTAGAGCCCCGATGGGACCTGTCATGCCTCTAGCGTGATTTGCAGGGGCCCGGGTGAGGATTCTTAGTACCCCAGTCTCAGCGTGATTTTCAGGAGGTCCCGGCCCGACCGTTTGTGGCCCCCGTCGTGATTTTCTTGAACCCCGGCACGACTTTTTTGCGGCCCAGCGTGATTTTCAGGGGAACAAAACAACAAGTTTTGTGCATCTGCAGAGGAAATGAGCGGTTACATCATGTTCAGCACATTAATAAATACTGCATTAAAAAAGAACTTCAAAGAAGTCAGGGAGTACCATGAACTAAAAAAAAATACCCAAAAAGCTAGGTATTATCGCAGTTTAAGGTAACCACAAGACGTTTTACACACATTTTACCTCCATGAAGCATACAAAGAGGTTAAGTTTGTCAGGTTAGGTTAGGCTTTTGTGGTAAATTATAAAAAAATGATTTGTTGGGAAATATTTTTTTAAATTATTTTTCAACAAAAAAACAGTTCGGGCTAGCTTAGGTTAGGTTTTTTAAGTTGAAATATTTGAGAAAATGCTTCGAAAATTTCAATTAAAAGCAATTAATTTCTTGTATGGGAAGTTGGACTATGTTAGGTAAGGTTATCTTACATCTTGAACATTATTTTTATGCTATATTTCCTAATTCCACATCCTTTTTTGGTGTTCTTTTACTCCCAATTGAAAAGTATGCATTTGCAGAGGAAAGGACACTAAATTTGTGCTTTTAGGTGTTTTGTTAATATTTTTTTATTTAAATTTCCAATCCAATGCTTATGAATGTCACTAAGCTGATGGCTCCACTCATTTTCTGTGCAAATGCTTACTTTCCAGGTTGTGAGCAAAATAACATTTTTTTAAAACTGGCTTTGAGTTATGTGACAAAGCAATTAAAAGAAATACATAAAAAATGCAACATAACCTAACCTAACCTAGCTTAACCTGACTGGAGATAACAATTATAAAAACAAAATTGTAAAAATATCAAGCAATTTATTTTCTTGAAATTTTACAAATGAAAAACCTAACCCAGCCTAACCTAACCATAATTATTGTGCTTTAAGGTGGTAACAAGACAAGTTCTTACACATTGGCCTCCATAAAGCAAACAAATAGGCTAGGTTTGTTATGTTAGATTAGTTTAGATGTTTTAAGTTGGACAGTTTATGCAAACATTGTTACAAAATGTAAAAGAAATGGAGTTTTTTCTTCAAAAGCAGCTTATGTTAGATTAGGTTAGGTGGGGTTACGTTTTCTATTTAAAAAAATATATATTGCTTGAAATTTTTAAAACTTGATGTGTTGGTTTTGTTTTTCTCCAAAGGGAGGTTAGACTAGGTTAGGTTAGGTTATGTTGCATTTCTTTTTTATTTGGGAAAAAATATTTTACCATATGTCACCTAATTCAAAGCCTATTTTGGGGTTATTTCGCTCACAACCTGAAATGTAGGCATTTGCATAGAAAATAAGTGGTCCATCATCTTGTCACATTCACAAACTTTGCATTGAAATGATACATTCCACAAATTCATAAACACTTTAAAACACAAATTTACCAAAATGAGCGGTCACATCATGTTCATCACATTCCTAAACATTCCATTAACAAAAAATCAATAAATCAGAAATTACCTGAAGCTGTAAATTTACCAAAACGTGTGCCGACCCCTGGACGGAAATGCAACACTAGGTGCCCCAATCCTGGGCAGAAAAGGCACTAAGAGCAGTGGAGTGAAAATATTAATAAAAGTGAACTAAAAACAGCTCTTCTTGAAGACAAGTTAGTTAGTTATTAGGGCTTTAGGGCGCATCGACTACATCGGTCATGTAGCGCCCATATTCTTGTTCATGTTCTTGAAGACAAACATGGTAGTTATGTGGTATTAACATAGAAACCCTGAGCGCAAATCAGAAAAAGGCATGGACTGGACTTGTTCAAGCTTACCTGCCAACTTCTTCAACTACTGTTCCTTTGGGAATTAAATATCAGCAAGCTATTTATTCACTATTTAAAATCAAACCAATCTGCAGATACATCAGAAGGTGCGAAGTACAAAAACGAATCAGTATGACATCACATGAGATTGGCGTCCGGATTAAACACTGCGCGCAATTGCATCACAAATGTCTCACCTCCGTCAAATTTGTCGACCACAACAACAAATTTAGACTTCAGGCGCTGGGACTTCTGCAACTGGAATTTTTATCCTTGGATGTTACGATTTTGGATGTCCTGAGGAACGCCCGTCACGATTTATGGTGCTTCATGCGCGCTAGTGTCTATCAAGTCTCCCCAGACACATTTGGTGATGGGCTTTGACCCTGTATAACTTACAAGCAGGTGGTTGTCACTTCTGCAGCCGCCATAGGCCCATATTTCCCATATATTGGAAGAAGTCCTGATGATCTGAACTCATTGCGATGATTTCATGGTGGTCTCTCGCTGCGGTAACGTATACATATTGTGATATAACCGTCTCTGTGACTGTTTGTGACGTCATCAAAACGTTGCATCCATATCCAGTTGTATATTTGAACAGTGCGACATTTCTTCCTGTATGCGGCACATTCGGTTACACATATAGTGTAAACAAGGCTTCGGCAGAAAGCAAAAGAATACCCAATATGTAATATATACACATTGTCATTGGGATATAGGTGGGTACCTAGGTAAATATCAAGCTTATAGTTGCTTATAGTACGATGGGTTGACTGCTGAAGATAAATATAGTTTGTATATCCACAATCTCAATGAAAACTGATTGTTTTTCCAGTCATTGCAAGCTTGACAATGACTGGAAATTGAGTGGAATGAACCCAGTTCGAGCTCTATATACATGTGCTTTTGCCATTGGTCATGTGTGCAAGCATCATTATGACAATGCAATTGTTGTCTAGTGGCTTTGCAGATTTTTCAAACAATCTGGCTTAAAATGCATCAACATCAACATTTTATGATATAAATCATGCTTGCAAAGTGGAAGGAAATCCAACTCCTTTGTTTTTTTTCACAAAATTTCCCATTTTGCAGCAAAAGGTGGAGAGTCAATCCACTATCCAATCCAAATCTGTTTTATTTCAGTACTAAATGTGCTGGTTGGCATCAACTAAGTTTTGTAAATAGCAGCATTTTTCATTTTTTTCCTTTAACTTTCTTCTCAGCATAAAAATAGCATAGGTTATTGGGGGGGGGGGGCCCAAATCAACATTGAGGGGGCCAAGATTAACATTGGTGGGGCCATGGCCCCCACAAAAGGATACAAATCGACGCCCCTGGTTGTGGGGAGAAATCTAGCATCGACAAGGTGTAAAAAATGTGAATTTGGTTGAAGAATGATTGGAAGTCCCACTGCCAGACTGTTTTTGCATGATCCCAATATTTTTGCCAAAAATACAGAATTACCAATGTTCCATTGGTTGTACAAAACCTGAGTGTGGTTCAGTAAATAGCTTCGAATGTCTTAGAACCAGCATAGAATAGGTGTAGGTTTCTGAAAATTATGAGGAGGGCACGATGCATGAAGGCAATAGGCAGGCCCAAATGGATTATGGGGGCATGCCACGTAGGATCCCATGTTAAAGGTTGAAATTATTGCGGAGACAGCAAACATTAGGGTGAAATTCCCTCCAAAAGCATGCATAGCTACACCCCTGAGAACAAGGAATGATCATGAGTTAAGCCAGCATTTGAGCTGGTGTTGTCTCGGCATCTTGAGCGTGAGAGCGCACACTGCAAGGGGTAGCGGCAGTGTGGGAACTTATAGTGCAAAATTATACCGACAGATGTCAGGTAAGCCACCATGGCAAGTCGCTTTTTTAGATTTAAGAGCGCACACTGCAAGGTGTAGCGGCAGTGTGGAAACTTATAGTGCAAAATTCTACCGACGGATGTCGGGCAAGCCACCATAGCCAGTCGCTTTTTAGAGATTTACTCGCCGGGCTTCCGTGACAGCTGGCGGCCATGGGCGTCACCATGGCGAGGGATCGGGGTGAGGACGCGTACCTTCCAAGTCTCGTGAGGTTTCATATTAAGCATATAACGCTGCATGAAGAAATTGACCTGAAAACTTCTCCATCCCCTTGTTCAAAATCCGTCGCGACGCCCGTGCTGGCAGGCCGTTCTCTTCAGACGACCTTGAGTGCAGTTGTGGTCTGTTCTGGAACTCCACATTGTCACGGCAATAGGTCGGCCTGGGCCACCACCCGGCACGTTCACTGCCCTGCAGTACAAACATCCCCTTGACTGTACAGCCTATCGCGGGGAGCGGCTCATGCCGTGGAGTGTCCGAGGAACCGCGGTATCAGCAGATGTGCGCCGGAGAACAGTGGTAAGTGTCGGACAGAAGAGTTTTTAAAAAATACCGGGGAAAATCATCTGACAAAAACGCACCATTTTCCATTGGCGTTGAATGTTTATGAAATCCGAAATGCTTACGACACATCTTTTCCATGGTGGGAATTGATTTGCTGTCAGTGACGGAAATTGTTCTGATGAAACCCCTCAAGAGGGCATTTCCGGTATTTTATGACTGCCGGTGAAAACCGCCACCACTGACGAGTAACTGAAGCGATTTTTGAAACTTAGTATTTTTGCGTTTGGCTGGCCTCGGACTTGACCACATTATTCTACGTGTTTAGTTGGATATACGGTGTGACTAGTGAAATCAAATTATTCAGTTACTTGAATTACTTCATTCATTATCGCTAATTGTGTAATATGACAGCAGTCGAGTCTAGATTGTTTGCCGATTTATATCACTTTCCTGCCTCCTGTGTCCACTTTTGTCCACGTTTTCTTAATTGTATTTTATGGCAATCTAGATTAAGTCACAAGAAAACAATTCCCATGTTCCGTGAAAATAAAATATCGGTAGTTTTTTTATCTCACGCGGGGTATTGTGTGCCCCCTCCCCTAGCCTACGCCCATTGTGAGTAGAACTTCCCCTGTCCATCAAAAAATAAGAACCTGAAAGTCTCACTGATATCAAGCTAAAACTGTCGGTATCTGTTCGCACATCAATTCTACATCTTGTTGCCAAAACGAAAATCTGGCTTTTATGGGTTTAGCGTGAGTGACGTCATAGTGACGTTGCGCCCGATTCGCGGCAGTAGTCTGGAGTTTTTTTTTAATCTTGTAGCTCTTTTCACTTAGGTTGTTTGCAAAGAAGACAAATACAACCCTAGTTTTTGTCAAAAAAATAATGGGCATATATACCCCATATGCTCTGCTCGGACAAGTTTGTAATGCGTTTATTGGGTTCCTGGCAAAATTTTGGTTTAGAACCATGCACCGCATGGGTATAGGACCAGATTCAATATTTAACTTCACAATATCAAGTGACCCAACATGACCAAGATCTTATATTTACTCATGCCAGCCAGCAATTCTGATCGGAACCCAATCGGACTAACTAGGGCTCTGCCCAATTACAGAACTTGGGCAGAGCCAAACTATTGTTTGGATTTTGGTTGGACTATGCAGGGGCGTCGCCACCGGGGGGGAGAGGGCAGTCGCCCCGGTCGCCCCTCCCCCTGCCGTGAGACTGGCCCCCTGAAATTTGAGGAGCCCCTATCCGGAAATGCAGAGGAGGACCCTTTTTTGGCAGAGGAGGACCCTAGAAGAGAAGATTTTGGACTATGACACAAAAGCACCCTGCTAAGAGGATAATGAGGATCCAAACACAGGTAAGGAGGCCTCCAAGGCGTGAGAGGAGGCCCATAATTTGACAAAGGAGGGGATAGGACACTTAGGAGAGGATAGGAGGCCCCAGAAATCACGAGAGTGCCAACAATTGGCACGGAGGCCCCCAAGATGGCAAAGGAGGCGCACAGGATTGCAAAGGAGGCCCCCAGGATTGCAAAGGAGGCCCAAAGGATTGCAAAGGAGGCCCAAAGATTGCAAAGGAGGCCCCCATGATAACAAAGGAGGCCCCAATACGGGAAGGGATGCCACAGAAAATGAGAGGAGGCCTTAAGACGGAAGAGAAAGCCAGTGGATATGAGATGTGGTTTCGGAGACGCAAAAGCATGCCCAAAAATGGGTAAGGTTCCACCAAGATAGAAAAGGATGATCCAGAAACGTGGCAGGAGGCACCTAATTCTGAAGAGGACGACAGGATTGGAAATGAGACCCCATGATGAACAAGGAGGCCCCTAAAACAGGAGAAAAAGACCATTAGATAAGAGGGATGGCTCCCAGGCGAGAAAGAAGGCTCCAAGACGGGTAAGAACGTCCCCAGGAGATGGCAAGGCAACTGAGATAGGAAAGGGTGCTTGTAATTCGGCAGATGAGAAACCTGGGAGAGAAGAGGAGTCCACCAGGCGATAAGAGGCCACTCTTAGAATGGGCAAAGATCGAATCAAAACACAGCAGAGGCTCCCAAGACGTGAGAGGAGGCCCATAATTTGAAAAAGAAGGCCTCTAGAAGAGAAAAGGAGGCCCCTGCCAACTCCAGAGGAGTCCCTCAATACGGAGTAGGCGGTCTCCAGGGCCGAATGAGGCTCTGAAGACCGGAAGGAGTTCCCAGGAAATGAGAGGAGGCCCTTAAGATGGGAGTTGGTAGCAGGTATGGAAGAAGGTGAGGTTTCCAAAATTGAAGATCCCTCAAGACAACGCTTTGCCAGAACAAAGCAGGCCCACGAGGCGTGGCAGGAGGCCCCTAATTTGTCAGATAATGCCCCTGGAGCATGAGAGGAAGCCCCATGCCATGTTAAGTGGTCCCCAGGATGTAGGAGGAGGCCCTTCAAAGCGGGAGAGGAGGGCAATTGAATATGAAGGAGGGTAGGACACAAGAGGACATCCAAAACCGGTAAAGAGGCTCCAGGAAATGAGGCGAGACCCCTAAGACGCGAGAGGAGGCCTATAATTTGCAAGAAGAAGCCCATAAGAAATGGTAGGAGTCGTGCTGGGGTACTTTAAAATCAGGGTATGGGACCAAAAAGATCCGGCCGGGGCACCTGAAAATCACGCTGAGCCTGGGGGCACCACAAAGTCACGCCCGGACCATGAAAATCCCGCTAGGTGCACGACAGCTCGTACCATTCCCCAACAGTCTCATTGGGACACAAATGAAGCCGGGGAAACGAAAAACAATTCGGACATGGATAATCACTCTGGGACCCAACAATGGCGCCAAAAGCCTCCAAAACGTATTGGACCCCCAAAAAGTGTCGAGGTCGCTAAATCTAGCGCTAGGGATCCAGGCAAATGACGTCGGGATACAAAAGATTACATTGGACTTTTTAAAAAAAGTCGCGTCGCAGCCCTTCAAAATCACACTTGGGCCCAAAAGATCGCGTCGGGCCCCCAAAAGTTACAGCTTCCCCAAAAAATAACTATCAACCGGAATGTCACTCTGCGGTCTCACAAATCGGATGAAAGTCCCCCAAAAACCCGTTGGACACCGAAGAAAAGAAACGTCAGGGCACCGAAAAAAATCGTGCCTTGGCCCCCGAAAGTCGCGCTGGGAACCAAAATTATCGTCGGTGCACCAAAATTCGTGCAGGGGCTCCAAATAAATACGACGGGCCCAGAAAACTCGCTCCGAGGCCCGAAAATCTCCAACAGGAACTGCCACGATCCGTTGAGGTCACAGCTAAGTACAATGCGCCCCGCAAATTCGAACCGGTTCCCCAAAATATCGCGCTTGGGACCCACAATTACCATCGGTAGTCCCAATAATTTGGTCTGGGCATGAAACATTCACGTCGGGGTTCCCAAAAATTGGCGTCTAGGGCCCCACATAAGCACAGTGTGACCTCAAAAATCGCATTGGTATCCCCAAAACACCAAGCCGGAGCCTTCCAAAATAAGTAGGGATTCCAAAAAATAACTGTCCGGGTCAGAACAAAATGTCTCTGGAGTATCGGACATATAATCAGATGCCTTCACGAATCGCGTACGGTCCCGAAAAGCATACCGAAGTTCGAAAAAAAATCAAGGTGAGATACAAAAACATGGCGCCAGGGGCTCTAAAAATCAGACCGGGATTCGGACTTTAAAGAAGATTCAGAAGAGATCCACAAAAATCGCGCTCAGTCCAGGAAACTGGCGTTGGGTCCCCGGAACCACGCGCCTGGGCGCGATAAGTCGCGCTGTGACCCATAAAAATCGCACCAAAGCCCCAAAATTGTACTGGGGCCCCACAAATTTGCGTCAGAAGCCCCAAATATGCACAGCGGGACCCTAAGAGCACAACGGGTGCCGAAAGTGCAACTGGCCCTCCAAAGCGCACAGTCTCGCAAAAGCGACAGGGCCTTAAAACATGCGTTGCAGCCCTAAATAAACATACCGGGAGCTCTAAAAATACACCGGAAGCTCTCAAGGCACAAAGGGGTCATGCGACCGCACAAGGACCTGATAAAGGTGCTGGAACCGCAAAAAGCAGCATGATCCCAAAACGAACCAAAAGATCGAGCACTAAATAAACGCATTGGGATCTTTCAAAGCGCCCCGACACCTACAAAATCGTCTGTGCGCAAAAAAAGCAGCAACACCCTAAAACGAGCAGGGGTTTCGAAAATATGTTGGGCCCGCAACAAAAATGGATTGGAGTCCTAAGACACGTCCGTAGACGAAGAGAGACGAAACGAGTCCAAAAAAGAACACTGAGGCAGGGCCTCGGTTCGGTAGCCAATCTGGGAGCATATTTAATCAAAGGTAGGATTGGAAGATTGGAAGTAGGGAAGTAATGATCGAGTTTAAGTAATCCAATTTTCGCAGCGAACGTCCATACGAAGCATTCCATCACGTCAAATATGGCGCAAATCTATCATGTGGCAGCAATTAGCAAAACGTAGGAGGCCTAGCAGAAACCGCAGCATCGCACGAAGTGTGGCGAATGCGCCGAATGCGCAAGATGGGTGTGCGTGTTCACGAACTTTGGCGTCATTGCGACCGGGCGCTATGAACTGGAATGTCTGAAATTGTGGAATTTTACATTTTAAAGTGATTTGTATAGGTGTAATTTCAGCAGTGCTAGGTGAATTATCAAGGGATGCCAAAAGAAGACATTCGAACAGGGTGGGGGAGTTTGGGTTGAAATCCGACGAGTCAGAAACGATAGTGGTAGATTAGGCCCCTCCATCGGATAATTCAGTTGGTCACGAATTATTTCATTTGAAAAGGTGGTGGTCGAATTCCGAGGACTTTTTAATAGGGTAAGTGGATCCCCTCCAAATACGTTTCCCGCCCCCTCCCCCTTGATGCAAATATAGGTACGCCACTGGTCTCCCAATAATTTTCAGAAACGTACGCCCATGGGGCAAAGCCAACATTAAGGGGGCAAATTCCCCTTCACAAGCATACAAAACGACACCGATGCCCCATACAAAATGGGAGGAATGATGTTTCAAATGCATTTTCTTCCTACAAACTTCTCTTCTGTGATTACAGCCTGCATGATTAGAGCTTCCCAGCTTCAATACCTTCTCAACGACGTCATTCACAAAACGGTACAGCACAGCGAAAACCATGGGCGTGACGGCGTGGAATTTGAAGGTTTTGCATTATTTATGCATTGCCATTGTTGCATTGTTGCATTGTCATTTATGCGCTGTTGTTCAACAATGCTTGTTCTTGCCGTGAATCTATTCGCTGAGGATTTGTTATTTTAGCTTGTGTGCTAGGTGCCTTGCAGCCAGCACCAAATTTTATTTAAAAAATCAATAAATCCCCAAGATGACGATCAGAAAAACAATTCAATCCATTTCTCGTTGTCACCTTCGCGAAATTGTCGTCCGAGGACTGCGAAATGATCGTTTAAGCTTGCTTATGACATAAAGCTGGTGGGAATGACTAACAGTAGTGATGAATATATTTAGTTAGACTTGGTGGACATAGAAGTGGGTTGATCAATGGGAGTTATCTTTAAGATACGCTTAGCACCAGCCCCGCCAGCTCGCTGCAATCTAGAGATCAGCCGGAGGATTCTTCTGGTCGAGAAAGCATTAGGACATTGGTTTGTTTTGGCACTTAGGTATTTATCCACATATTACTTATTTATGCCCTGGTATGGCTCAGTTCTCAGCGAAAGAAAAATGTTATTGCGTTTTGCGTAAATGATGCACCATGCCAAGAACAAACAAGACATCAATATGCAATCATGTTTCCCATTCTGGAACCATAGTAGGAGCCTAAAAACAATAAGAGGTTCTAACACAGTGGAGGCCCCTTTCGAGGAGCAGGAGGCCCCCTTTCAACATTGCCCCCACCCCTGGAAGAATTTCGTGGCGACGCCACTAGGCCTATGAGGCTGGGATGCCACCCAAACCCCTTGTAAAACCCAACTGGGCCCCACTTGGACAAATACAGCCAAAGCCCAAGCAAAGCCGCCCAAACTGTGGCTGATCCCAGTATATTGTGGGTTGTACCCCATCGGACCTTGTTGGGCTCTGCCCAACATAATGCGGGCTGTGCCCATGCAAGCTTCTCCGTCCAAACGGCGAAGTTGGGCTATCTTTGATTCCCAAGCTGTGCCCAACTTCCCCACCCTCAGCCCAAGCAGATTGCTGGCTGGCCTTTCTTGGTTATCTTGCGATGTAAGGCGCATGACGACACTCAAATTCGGCCTCTGCGCTGTATGGTGCTCGACTAAAATTGAAACTTCGCCAAGTAGGTGAATTTTTAAACCATGGACTTGACCTGTGACATCACATGCAACCGTTGCGCTCAGGGTAAGTTTGGCTGCCGGCCCGCAGTAGCGTGCGGGCTAACTATCTCGCGGCTCAGCGGAGCCCTCCCGTAATTAGGTGAAGCCGGTTTAGGCTGGCGCACTTTTGGTATTGCCGATGCAACACCAATCAAATGATCGGTGTTGCTATTTAACTCCAATATTTTGATTTCCCTCCTAATGCTCACCCAATGCTGTTATTCACTCCCTGAATTTCGGGAGGGCACCAAACTCCTCTTAAAAAGAGACAAATATTGCCCAATATGTCCGACTACAGCGGACCTTCTTGATGGAAACGCTTACGTATTTGGTTGTGAAAATGAAACACTACTAATTTTAGCGATCTGGCATTCAATGTGTGACGCTACAGGGGCGGATCCAGAAATTTGCATGCGGGTATTTGTCTGGAGAAGCACAATTTCTTTGGAGGGGCGCCTTGATGTCGTCTTTACAGCCACGGTGTGTTTTTGGGGTGGCAACGCGTCTTGGGAGTCCACGCCGTGTTTTTGAGGGTTCCCAATACGTTTTCAAATTATAGTAGCCTGTTTCATAAAGGAAAATCTGTATTGTAAGTAGTAAGTTATAGTTGGATAATTATGTTTCATAAAACAAAATTTACAATTTGTATTTACTACTTTATATCTAATACTTACAATTTCCAACTTACTACTATCCTGGGCTAAGTGCAGGCAGGTTGTTTTTATAAAAGTTACCCCTTACTACATTCGTAGTAAAGTGAAGCAGAACTTACTACCAAAGTTTACTCTGTCCTCATCCATCGTAAACGTTTCTCATATATACCAAGTGATTCTATCTTAGCAGTAAGCACATTGAAACAAGCTGACTATTAAGCATGGATGTCGAAAATAGGAGGCGACCAAACCCACGCGTAAACATGAATCTGGATCTGGATTTTCCTCGAGCCTGGCCAGCATTCCCACCGGAACCCATCCGGGATTTCCCAACGAAAGGCCAGAATGGCCAAACTTCCTTGATTCCCCCTTGGGTGCGCTCAAGGGGGACGCCTCGTATATTTTTCTAGGTTTTTACAAATGAAGATCAATGTCCTCCAACTCAGCAAGTGTCCTAGAAAATAAAAAGAGCTCATCCACAGAAACAAAACCAAGGATCTTCGCCTATCTCACCCGCCACTCCCAATCTTACTATAAAGACCTGCCTACTTGAAAAGAAAATAGTTGTATATAAAGTTCTTACCCTCTTTGATCACAAATGATCGTGAATAAGATGATGCGCTACTTCTGTTTAATTCCCTAAAGGACATGTTTCGCTTTCACGACCAACTAGTGAAAAGACCGCAAAAAGAAATCAGCCACTGATCTTCACGTTGGTTTTTTTCTTTACATTCATAGCAGTTGTTGACACCGTCGAAATATTTATGTTCCGCCCATCAAGAGCCTCAAGCTCCAGCTTTCTTTTACCGCGCACTTTTGGAACGTTTCCATACGCATTTGTCCGGTTTCATTACCCAGTCGTTCATTAATTGAGTATTTACAAAATAATTTCTTAGTAATATTTAGTACTTGACCAATAGTAGCTCGTAGCTTCTTAAGATATAATACTTTAATTTAGTTTTCACGAATGGTGACGTCTTTCTTTAACTTACAGCCAATAGCATCCTTCCCAATTCCTGCTTCTTTCGATGCAGACATTTGAAATCCAGCATTATCGCTTCTCGGTTCGAACAATCTGCCTCTCCATCTTAGTCTCTACAATGGACAATTTTAACGTAAAGGTTTTTTTGGCCAAAAAAACGGTAATAATACTTCGTAGACGAAACTGAAATATTTGTATCATAGGAGAAGCATGTACGGCATAATTTAACAAGTTCACTTACGGGTTGCCATCTATTTAAAAACCTCGTAGCAGTGACGTCACATATGTGGGGTCTCGAAGCGGCCAAGCCCAAAACGCACAGGGAACGATACGGTTGAAAAACCATTGAAGGTTTTTCAACCGACTCGCGTCATGGATACTAAGGCGAGGCCTTACATGATACTGAAATGTTTATGCTATGATGACACTCAATTGTTATGTGATATTGAAATGTTATGCATTTTTACGAAAATATGATGCTCTAATACGAAAATAGGGTAGGTAATCTATTATGGTGGTAATACAGCAACTAACATTTTTATTTCAAATCCAGCGCAATGCGGTGCGTACAGATGTCATAGCATACCTTCAACCAGTATTGTGATGGAACATGGTGGGTAAGATGCCTGCTCCAATTACTGCAATATATTGATGACGTCCATGGATATATTGCAAAAATGGACTGCTATCAAATGACAAATTGCAGGAATTATTTGGCTATACACTATGGATTTTAGACAATGTACACATGTTTTCAGGTTGATATTTACATGGAATGCCAGGCATGCTGTGAAATTGTAATTTGCTTCCTTGCAGGAAGATATTCATTGTGCATGTGTAGCAGTTCATGCAATCAATTATCAATAGGTGTAGGCAGACATGATCAGCAACCTGCAGGTGTAGGCTGACGTGATCAGTAATATGTAAGTAGGTAGGTGTAGAGCAACATAATCGGTGATTAGCAGGTGGTTGCCAATGTCATCCAACATTATCAAGTATCATTTTGATGATGCAAAGTGAGTAAGATGCCCTCTGCAACTGCTGCCATATTTTATGATATTAATGGAGATAATACGAAAAGGGATGACTATCAAATAGAAAATTGAAGTGATTCATTAGCTAGAACTGCTATATGGATTTATATGGATGGCAAGGATTGTTGGCATAATTTTTACATGGAATATCAGGCATATTGTGAAATTTCACTCGGCTTGAGAAAAGCATTACAAATGTACTACTGCTGGGGTTTCTGCACTTTTTTGCGCAAAATGTCCTGGCAGTCTGGCATTATTGTGCTTTAACGTATTCACGAGCCAAGTTTTGCATACATTTTACCCGCCTGAAGCAAAGTGGTTAGTTTGGGCTATGTCAGGTTTGGTTAGGTTGAGCTTTGATTTTTTTTCAAAGAATTTGTTTTCTTAAAGAAAGTTTAGGCCATCTTACATTGGGTTTCGTTTTTCGAGTGACATATTTTATAGCAAAAAATTGCTGGAATTTTGTTCTTTTTTATTATTTTTTCCATGGGAGGTAAGGCTATGTTCAGTAAGGCTATGCTACACTTCTTCTCTTTTTTGCATTATTTTGTATGCTATATTACCCATCTCCAAGCCCATTTTTGGTGTTATTTTGCCAGCCAACTGAAGAGTATGCATTTGCAGATAAAACGAGTGGCCACATCATGTTGACCACAGTCATTAACATTGTGCTGGCAAACGAAATTCCAAGAGTTCAAAAATCACCTTAAGGCACAAATTTGCCAAATGTCTTGCCATCTTCAGCATGCTGCAGTCAGCTATGAAATGTCAATTATTTTCACTTAATGCTAATATGAAAAAGTTGTGGACATCCATGTTTCCAACAAGATAGATACTAACAGTTTCCACCTTTGTAAAAAGTATACTTTTATTTTGTGTGAGTTATCACAAAAATGGAAGATATAATCACCCTTTTCAAGCTAAACCTTGATGTGAAAAACCTCAATGTTGATACTTCTGAGGGAAGTACTCTGGTTCCAGCCTCCCCTCATCCTTAGGCATGCCCACGCCTATCAAAATACTTCTACCCATGTCTACCAATGGTACCTATGCATATAAATGTTCGTCGCAGCAAGCGGGGCCACTGTCAGATCAGCGGACTGTCTCGGCGTGGAGAATCGTTCGATAACGTCCTCATCTTCTCGGCCGTCGGGAAGCCAATGAACATTGCTTCTGGCTTACTTGTAGTTGCATTTGTATACCTCGGCACAAATAAGAATAATAGCGTCGTTTTCTACGATACATTTGCCCCTGACGATCGGATGTGATCCAAGCTAAAACTGTCGCGATTATTACGAACTGGGAGCGCCCCAAATGGAAGATTCAATGGGCGGCAGTCGAGCATCGCTGAACTCTGCAGATGTGGCGTCACATATATGTTGACCAATCACAAAGCGAGGCATTTTGAAGCGCTTCTTTGAATTATTGAAGTAATTTCGGGATTTAAAAAATGAATGCCACCATCGTCTTTGACATTAAAAATCACTGGTGAAACTTGAAAAAAAAGATACGGTCTGTCCCGACATGAAACTTGTCCATTCAGCCATGCTGATGAGAACAACCGTGCAATTTACCCGCACTAAAGCATAGCTTTTAGCTAACATACCACATACTGAAATACATGGGAGTATTGCCTTGCATACCGTATCTTGCAGCTTAAACATATACGTTAGAATGCTGTTTATCAATGTGCCGGGAAAGTGGAATTCTATATAAGCCCTTTTCAGTTATGTTCTTTTTTAATGAACTCCATAAAAAGGCTGTTCTTGTCCCGTGTATCGTTAGCGATTTTCCCGGCAAACTCTAACAAATGACTATCAATTATTAGGCGACTCCTCATCCTGTCTGCGCACCAGTATGTTAATAATTATCCGGTGGTCGGTTTGCCCTGCTCTATACATTGCTTATATCATAGAACACTTCATTTTGCTTATTGTTAGTTCTTAAGTTGTTATTGTTCGCCGCAGACTGAAGAGCGATCGTACAGCAAGCTGCCGTGCTGCCCTGCTGGCAAGACTGATCAGGTCATGGCGTGATGTCACACAACAAAATGGCGCTGAACAGCTGGTGCTTCTGCGTCCCTCTCCGAACGGGAGTGCTGATCGTCGCGGTCCTGTACCTCGTCGTTAACGTTGCCTCCGTGCTCGGCTGGGTAATCTTCGCCGCCTGCTCGGCTGCGTCGGGACTATCCTCGGAATATCACAGTGCCACGTACATCAACATGTATCAACGGAGGAAAAACATGCAGCTTATCTACGGCACTCTTGGTTTTCTGAGCCTCTGTGGCTTGAACGTAGCAATGAACAGTTTGCTGGTACACGGCGTGCGCAGGTATCGACGCAATTTTATGCGGCCCTGGATCGTTTGGTACGGTATTTTCCAAGGTATCGTCACACTCGCCTGGGTTGCGCTTTCGGTTTGGCTCCTGGTGCTCTTGGTGGGCGGCCGTGCCGCGCCCATGGGCGCGCTTATCGCGTTCTTCTGCATCAGTGTGACGGTGGGAATGATCGTATTCGGCGTGATGTGGTTCTGGTACGCATGCGTGGTGTCCTACTACATTCAGCTGGCACCCAGCGACCACTATGTTATGGAACCACTGCGTTGCACTGCGGCGGACATCCCGGAGGTCACGGCTTAACCGCGCCCCTCCAGGTCAATGTCAACTACAGATGTGCTGTAATGCTTTTGAGGTTGAGGTGGTATGATTAGACTACTCGACCTCCATTACTTATTGGAAACATTGATATTTGCGTATGAAGAGGAACGCAATTCTTTGGATTTCTGCATGGTGTGTTTCCACGAGAGGATACCAATAAACCTCTTCTGTTGATTGATACTTTTTAAGTTGGAGATTTTCGGTTTGGATAGACAATCTGTGGATGCTTCTTACAGCAGGACGGATAAGATTTTGGCACCAAGCGGTTCTACCTGGTTGCAGCCATGGTCTTAGCCAGCTGGATAATTGCATTCAAATAGATCAACGGCCGATACTTGTGCCATCACCCTATGAGAATGGCATCAAATGTGTAGAGGATCTGTTTGAACATGGCAACAGCGTAGAACACCGCATATTAGTGGCCCGGTGGCCAAATATCGAAGTGTCCCAATATATGTACCTGTGTCCACTGGCGGATCTAACCCACCGGTTTAGGTGGGGGGCCAACTTTCGGTTTTCGGCGTCAGCCCCTCCCCTCCCCCTCCCCCAGTGGCGTACGTAGGAATTGCGTCAGGGGAGGGGTCGAACGGATTTGGAGGGTGCCTATTCTCCCACTATTTTTCGTTAAAAGCACCGGATTTCGACCACTATTTCGCAAAGGGGCCCATTTAAAAAAAAAAAAAAAAAAAAATTGACAACATGGTTGCCTGTGTAGGGGCCCCAGCCTACCTCCACCGTTTCTATGTTACCGGATTTGAAATTTTTTTTTTAATTTAAAATTTTTTAAATTTTAAAATGTTCTTGTTTACCAAAACGTTCACGTTCACGTTCAACGTCTTGTACCACGTCAACGTTCGTGCACGTATACACACTGGCGGATCCGATTTTGTCAACTCTTGCTGTAAGCAGAACTTGAGCAGCATGGAACCTTCGATGTGTGTCAGAATCTGGATCCGCCAGTGTACCTCCTCTTGCTATTCTTCTTGAAAAAAATCAGTCAATGTAGCCTGTCTCTTCATCTTAGTAACCCCAACACCAACATACGAAACATGCTGCTCAACTGGGCTCAACTGGTCACTCGCACAAAACATCCTGTTCAAATTCCGCTTTCGAAATCTGGCTCACTGGGTCCGCTTACCCGTTACGGGCTAAACAAACTTCATGAACCTATCTGACGAAGGAATAAGGAAACTGATGATTTCGTCATCTCTTGCTGTAAGCAGAACTTCAACAGCATAGAACCCTCGATGTGTCAGAATCTACTATCCTACCATATTGTACTTCCAAACAATTATAACAAAATACCTTTAAAATTGGAGATTATTTCACCCGGAACGCTATTTTTTAACCTCATCAAAGGTTACTGCATTTTAATTCAATTTACTTTTGTTGGTTTGGGGTGGGGCCAAAAGACACTATGCCCCCCTTGAAGCGTGGGGGCATGGCCGGAATGCCCCCCTGGATCCGCCAGTGCCTGTGTCTCTCGCATGTTATTCCCCACGAATGGAAAGGATTTGTAGGGGGATGTTTTTCTGGTCATCCCTGAAGGGGGCAAACCTTCATTTTCGGCTCGTAGAATAGTCTAGGGTACCTCAACGTTTGCGATATTTAACACGCGCACTGGAGGGGGCGAAATCCGCCCACCCCTCCGGTTTTTCGCAAATAACTGCAGATTTTACCGGTCGATATACGCGATTTTCGGTGTACCTGCTTAGAAATGAACGGCGCGTCGTTTAAAGCAAGAACAATGGACATCGGCCGAAAATTTTTCAGTTAGGGGCCGCTAAAGTAAAAAATGTTATAGCGCCAGACCAAAAAATCGGCGCTGATGCGCTTCCAGTATACTGACAAAAGGGAAGTGTTCTAGGCAACACTAGCGACTTGTTTGATGCATATTGATATGCTGTATAGTTTCAAGGTCATGTTAGGTCACCAAGGTCAAGTCAGGTCAAGTTCATGACAGGTTAATAGAACCAAACTTGATCAACTGGAATGTTGCCATAAATGCACTACTGGTTGTCATTTGTACTGTTTGTCATTGCGTTTCCATACTTTATTCATGTACTTCACTCCCTTCTTCCCGAAGCCCGACTGCCCGCCGGAGCAGTCGGGCGGGCGGCCGGTTCCGGTAACTGGAACAGGTAACTGACCTGATAAAGTGGTTCTATAGGTGACCTGAGGTCAAATGTTGGGTCAGCATCTGCATTGCGTCATTAGTAATGTCCAAAACATCATTGATGCCCATTTTTGAGCATTTAAACACAATCACAGCAATCCATAACGATGACAAGCCAAGCCACGCAAAACCGGAAAATTTTGCCAATCTGACCTCATTTGACCTTGAAGATATTGACCTAAGGTCACGAAAATTGCACACAATAGAGTTCACTACCGTGCCCGTCCACCCTGCGAATTTCGTTCCTCCAGCTTTACTAGGAACCGAGATCTTAGGGGGCGGAATCCTCCCACTCCAGTGCGTAATTCTCAGAGGCCCTCCAGGGCGCGTATTGGAAACGGTTATGTTTTCAATAATGGCTCTGACTTCCATCTCAGATCTCTGATGTTCACTCCTCTTGACACGCACTTCCAAAGCCAGCACTTTTATTGCTATTAGTCAGCGGATAAATGGCCACGAAGATTAGGCATTAATGGTGATTCGATCGGCTTGACAGACAAAGCAACAGTTTCACATACGATCTCCAACGTACATTCTAACTGGTCCCCATTCGCTCTACGCCTTACAAGTATTCAAGCGGTTACATCTCAGTCACTCATAGCGATTTGCTATCAGCCTCACATACCTCCAGTGGTGAAGCGGCTGCGTGGCCAGGCGGCGGCTGGCCGCCCCGAGTAGCGTCCTTCCGCCCAGAACGTTCGTCGACAAGAGAGTGAGAGTGAGTGAGGTGTCCCCTCCGGCTGGCCTTAAGTAGCCGCAGGTAACGACAACGCTCGTACCATGTGGTCAGCTCGCGATTCGTCATAGTCACCTGGTCTGCGCGCGCATTGCCAGTGGCCATGAAGAATCGCGAGCTGACCACATGGTACGAGCGTTGCCGTCCCCTGCGGCTACTAGGCCTCAGAGGGGACGCACACTCTCCATCTCTTGCGACGAACGTTCTGGGGCGGAAGACGCCACTGGCGGCCAGCCGCCGCCGGCCAGCCGCTGCTTCACCACTGGAGGTATGTGAGGCTGATAGCAATCGCTCTCAGGACTGAGATGTAACCGCTTGAATACTTGTAAGGCGTAGAGCGAACGAAGACCGGTTATAATGTACGTTGAGATCGTATGTGAAACTTTGCTCTCTGTCAATCAGATCGAATCACCATTAATGCCAACTCGTGGCCATTTATCCGCTGATAATAGCACAATAAAAGTGCTGGCTTTGGAAGTGCGTGTCAAGAGGAGTGAACATCAGAGATCTGAGATGGAAGTCAGAGCCATTATTGAAAACATAACCGGGGTTTTAAATATCGCAAACGATGAGTACCCTAGACTATTCTATGAGCCGAAAATGAAGGTTTGCCCCCTTCAGGGATGACCAGAAAACCTCCCCTGCAACTGTTGCCGTGACCCGGATCTTATCTGTGTTGGATCGGATGGGCCGCATGCTTGACGTTCTTATTGTGATAACTAATACTCGTGTTTTGGTACCTCACGCGGCCTTATCGCGGTGACAGACAGTACATTCCAGAGAGTCTCGAACGGTTACATTAACTTTAACAACGTTACAACTACATCTCTAGGTCTACTATTCGCGGATGCCGGATTTACCAATCAATCCTGCGATCCATTAGATTATTACGGCCATGATACATCGTGAAATTACGCGGTGCTACGTACACTTTTTATTTCACTAGGACCCTGGGAGGCCAGCGTTGCCAACGAGCATCCGGACACTCCACCCCAGCGACAGGCCGCCGACGGTCCCGTGCAGCCGCACCGGAACCAGAACTGATCGACATTGCATCGGCTGATGCGGTTGCGACAGTGCCGATCTATCCAGATCAACAACCTGCCGCCGCGGCCGTACCAGATGCCGCGGCAGAATCTGGCCGCTGCCGCAACGGGCACACGTCGTCGGCGTCAGCAGCTCTTGGCACGATACGCCAAGGTTCAAACTTGGCGACAGGCCAGCCCTGTTGCGGCTGCAGCCATGCCGCTCTTGGTTCTACGGACGGAACAGAACGTCAGGAACGCCAAGACCAGGCGTTCCATCGTTTTATAGAAGGTCAGGTAACAAACCCGACCGAGTGATAAAGGAGAAAAAGTGCAGAGGTGACAGACAACGAGCAATGGTCGCTCGTCGTCTACGGACAGAACTGTAGTTGGGATAACGTAGTGAGTGTCGCGTCGTAAATACCCTTGTATATTGCATGTAATATGTTTATTTAGGGGATTTTGTGCCACGTTTATTTAGGGATGTCATGTAATGTGTTTATTTAGGGGATTTTGTGCCATGTTTATTTAGGGATCATGGTGTAACATGGTAACTAACATGGACTAGGGAGTTCGGAACCCTACAAATCCCAGTAGTCTAACCCAATGTAGAAAACTAGTGCAATATATGAAATAAAAGTGTACGTAGCACCGCGTAATTTCACGATGTATCATGGCCGTAATAATCTAATGGATCGCAGGATTGATTGGTAAATCCGGCATCCGCGAGTAGTAGACCTAGCGATGTAGTTGTAACGTTGTTAAGTTAATGTAACCGTTCGAGACTCTCTGGAATGTGGTCTGTGTCACCGCGATAAGGCCGCGTGAGGTACCAAAACACGGTATTAGTTATCACAATAAGAACGTCAGGCATGCGGCCCATCGATCCAACACAGATAAGATCAGGTCACGGCGCAGTTGTGGGGAGGTTTTCTTCGTAATGTTATTTAATTTCCGATAGTCGACTGCGAATCGATTTGAACCATCTTTCTTTCTCACTATTACTATGGGTGCGGCCCACGGACTGTCGGATTCCTCTATTATACCAGCCTTTAGCATGATACGTATCTGTTCTTCCACATATTTTCGTTGGCTGAACGGTGTTTTGTAAGGCGGCTGACGGACGGGTGCGTGGTCAGCGGTCTCTATCTCCATCTCAGCGAGGTCAGTTGTACCGAGGTCGGCGTCACTCGCGGCAAACAGGTCAGCATTGGCTCGTAACAGCTGTTCGAGATCGTCCTGTCAGCGTCGGTCAGATGAGCCAGTCGCGCTTGCTCAACTGGGTCAGTGGGTGAGGTGGTCGGGGCTAAGTCAAGGTCTTGTGGCATGTCAACAAGATACTCCAGATCCGAGTCATCTTCACCCACTGACCAAGTTGAGCAACGCGACTGGTTCAACTGACCGACGCTGACAGGGACGATCTCGAACAGCTGTTACGAGCCAATGCTGACCTGTTTGCCGCGAGTGACGCCGACCTCGGTACAATGACTCTCTAGATGGAGATAGAGACCGCTGACCACGCACCCGTCCGTCAGACGCCTTACAAAACACCGTTCATCCAACGAAAATATGTGGAAGAACAGATACGTATCATGCTAAAGGCTGGTATAATAGAGGAATCCGACAGTTCGTGGGCCGCACCCATAGTAATAGTGAGAAAGATGGTTCGAATCGATTCGCAGTCGACTATCGGAAATTAAATAACATTACGAAGAAAACCTCCCTTACAACTGCGCCGTGACCCGATCTTATCTGGGATCGAAGGGCCACATGCCTGACGTTCTTATTGTGATAACTAATACTCGTGTTTTGGTACCTCACGCGGCCTTATCGCGGTGACACAGACAGTACATTCCAGAGAGTCTCGAACGGTTACATTAACTTTAACAACGTTACAACTACATCGCAAGGTCTACTTTCGCGTTCACCGGGTCTACCAATCAATCCTGCGATCCATTAGATTATTACGGCCATGATACATCGTGAAATTACGCGGTGCTACGTACACTTTTATTTCATACAATTACACTAGTTTTCTACATGGGTTAGACTACTGGGATTTGTAGGGTTCCGAACTTCCCTGGTCCATGTTAGTTACCATGTTACACAATGATCACGCGAACACCTATCCCGCCTCACTGAGCTGACTACACAAACTCTTGACACCCAATTACCCCGGCCGGAAGTCGACTCAGAATCAGCGGTACTATCCAACCTACCTGACGTACACATTCCAATATCCCAACTTCAGTTGCAACTACGGACTGCCCGAAATTTGAAATATCAGTCCACCCTTAACTCATTCGGCACTGATGGTCCCAGTGGTCAAGATGATAGCAGCAACGTGCTGCATTGTCTACTGGATGGTGAAACATCAACAAAGCTCTGCTCCCGTAACCAACACGTCACCCCTCAATCCTCTTCCCCTATGACCTCCGGCGAAGACGTCTCATTGTTCGGCCGTGAACCGAGCTGACCACTAGGGATGATCTGACGAGAGCACCAGACTGCTCGAGGACGCCGGACGGAGCGCGTATCGAGACGAGGCCCTTCACCATGGAGTTCGATAACGCGGGTACTTGCCCGTCGCCGCGGGGCACGTGACGAAGAGTATCTCTGTTCATGGGAGGCTTTGCACCCAAAGATGACTCCGGTAGAACTCGGCCATCTTCCAATCGATTTGTATAGACGGATGCGAACTCTGAGAACGCCGTTACCTTGAACAGATATGGACCACAAGGACTGGCCGGGACCGCGATCCACGAATACTACACAGCTGATACAATCAAGTGAAATGGCTGCTCGCTATTGTCCCAGTACTTTAGAGTGCCCACGGCAAAACGCAGACTCTGAATTCGATTGTTAGCCGCCGCGACGAGAGAGATCACCCACCAGGGATTATAACCGATAAGAGATAAGCCCGTGCCCCTGATTTAAGCCCGCATACCATACTAGCCAGAGCGCTGACCAGTCTGGTACTTCCACGAACCGTCGCTGGCTGCCTAGCAACCAGCCGGCGCTTCCGCCGCTGCAAAACTGCAACCTGAGCGTACGCCCGGTCAGACGTGGA
>JAOTOM010000903.1:0-50574 GCA_034440615.1 Ashinkailepas kermadecensis | reverse complement strand
GGGCCCCTCAGATGAGTTTTCAATGGGAGATCAAATAAATGTGGAACGGTCACGCGACTGGGGCGGGGAGGGAATAGGCCATGACTCAGGGCCGCGCTTCCTCCTCAGCTAACTTGCCAAAAATAACAAAGCACGCATAATGAGACCCATGGCATGTGGACGTTATCCTCCCTCATAAGCTTTATCAAAATGAAATGGCATCGTTTAGAAATTAAAGGCCATAATTTTGGGCAGATATGGACGTCCAGTGCGCGAGACGCTGCCGCTCCTGTTACAACCGATGCCGCCCCCGCTACGACCGGCTCTTCCTCCTGCTGCCGCTGCGGCGGGACCCTCCCGCTGCCGCTACCGCCGTTCCTGCTGCCACGCGCCAAAAAGACAATACAATACAATGCACTGCGGCCGGGCCCGCTCCTACTGCCTGTGTCGGGTAAGGGATGTCGCGGTGTGAAACTGCATGGCCTCGGAGGGCGCCTAACGGGCAGATGCGCCCCTTCTCCTGCTGACTGAAGGCCCGCTGACGACTGCTTCGTAGGGTCATGCAGGAGCGCCAGCAGCGCATATGGGTCCGGCCAGTCATTTCAGGGGGCGGAGAATTCTTCACAAGGCTGGTCGCGGGCTCAGACATAACGAAGCAGACCACAAACGGTACTACCGATGTCGCCTGTCAACTTTGACCAGCTCCTTGAGCTCGTCAGAGTGATATCGAGAAAACAACCACCATCATGGGATGCGAGTTCCGATTTCATCCGAAGAACGACTGGCAGTAACATTGCGGTACTTTCTATAGTTATTGCCCATCATATTATCATTTCAGGTCGCTATATAATATGTTTAGCTTGTCTGGTGAACGTTTCTAACCAATCCATGCCATCTTCTGCGCTTTATAAACCGTGTACGGCATGTCTCTTTTATATCTGAATCTATGTGGGGTGGGGGCGAGGGGGATTCCACCAGCTAACTCCAACATTGTGTGCAATTTGTATAATCTGCGTCTGAGTGGACTCTCCATCTTGCTCCTACATTCGCAATGTCACCGTCGCCACGCTATTGTGTGTAGTGGCTTGTATAGGGTATGTCCTGAATACCGCTCGTCACCTGTGACCGCCATTGCATGGGTGTGACTTCGTGAAATTGATTGGGTGGAATGGGGGGGGATTGATGTTTTTGATGGCCATTTGATCTGGAGAAGGACACGATCGGCTAAAAAACTAATTGAGCAGGCGTAGGGATGCACTCAAGCGGTCTGGAAGGACGCCTCCATAGGCTCAATGATTAAGCTTCGGTCTGATTGGAGGGGAGAAATCAATCATTGAGGTGGCCAAGTTAATGTTTGAGATCCTCAAATCCAAATTCATCAAATCTAAGTTTCCAGTCTTTGGATTCGCTGCTAGATTTTACAACGAAATTGGAAAAAGAGAAATTTCCTTATGTTGTTTTAAATCTTACATTATTTTTTCGTATATATACATATGTGCATATGTATATGTATATATATATTTATATGTAAATATATATATACATAAATATATATATATACATATATATATATATATATATTTATATATATATATATAGATATATTTATATACATATATATATATACATATATGTACATATAATGTATGTATATATATATATACAGCAAATCCAAAAATTTGAAACTTGGATTTGATCAACTTGGATTTCAGGATTTCAAACATTAATTTGGTCACCACAATTATTAATTAATTCACTTAATCAGGTTAGCAAACATTAAAATACTGCATTTAAACATAGTTTGCAATACAAATCCAATAATTCCCTCAAATACATTATTTACCCGGGGTTCACTATCCATACATTTCCCAGATTTCCTTCATACACATATGTGTATGAACCTAACCACATTGTGGTCATGGAAAAACATTAAATAACTAACATAGGTACCTAGTACCCTGTGGTGTGCCCTCAATTCATTTTAGTCTGCCCGTTGCGTTCATGGTCATGCACCCATTATGTAGTTCAGAATACATTACAAACGACAACGGAAAGCACAATTTACTCACCAATATCTCCATCCATGACAATCAGTACTTATTTTGTTAATGTAGAAGGTGCCTAATCGCCCAAAATCCGTACCGCAACAACAGAAGAAACCCCGGCACTCGCGTCTGACGGCAGAACGCGGCAGACAAATTGAAATATTCCAAGTTGCCTGCCGCCGACGTCGCCGACGTCGATGAAACTACTAAATCAAAATTACAATGGCTAATACATTGCGTGACGTCACCCATTTGTGCTGTGACGTCAGAGGCTCCGGACGTCGCCGACGCCGGGTTCTGCATGTAGCGGAAGTAAGCAGGGGATTCAGCAGGGATTCAACAAGGATTCATAATTTCCACTGATCATAACGCCTATAATTGCAACGTCAAAGCTCATAACTTCCAACATTAATACCAATTATTTCGAGCTATAATCCCACAATTTTTACCTTGGCCTCTGTCAGATTCTATGGGGATATGAAATTGAAATAATACTTTATACTCCAACTAATTTGAGCTTATATTACATTACATATCTGCGTAGCATATTTGTGGATATCGACGACTTTGATAACAAAAACCACACAGTGCTCCATCGAACCACTATGCAATAAGACTGGAAAATATGTTAGTGTGGTAATCGAATATCAAGGGTTGCTATGGGGAAAGAAGAAATATAGTTGTCGTGCAAATTTGAGAAGCATGCTAGATCTATCGTCTTGCATATCAATCGAAAGTGCTCGAAATGCCAAACAAAATGTAACTAATTTTTATTTCGCCTACCCCATAGGAAAAATAATATATGGACATCACACAATTTCGAGTCTATGGGCAGGCCCCTACGATTTTCACAAAAATCACTGTCTAGGCCCGAGTCGGGTAGTGAAACAATATGGCTAAAGAAACCTATATGGGAATTGAAAACTAAAAGTTCCTATGGGGAAAGAAGAAATATAATTTGCGTGAAAATTATAGAAGAATGCAAAATATATCGTCTTGCATATCAATCAAAGTGCTCGAAATTCCAAACAAAACGTCACCAATTTTTATTTCGCGTACCCCTTAGTAAAAATTGAATGGGAATGACAAAATTTCGAGTCTATGGGCAGGCCCCTGCGATTTTCACAAAAATCACTGTCTAGGTCCGCGTCGGATAGTCAATCAATATGGCTGAAGAAATATATATGGGAATTGAATATTAAAAGTTTCTATGGGGAAAAAACAATTAGAATATTCGCCAAAATTTGAGAAACATATTAAAGATATCTTGTTGCACATCAGTCGAAAGTGCTTGATATCCCAAACAAAACGATCCTACTTGTTATGTCGTCTGCCCCTTAGGAAATATTATATGGGCATCTCAAAATTTGGAGTCTATGGGCAGGCCCCTACGATTTTGACAAAAATCACTGTCTAGACCCGGGTCGGGTAGTCAATCAATATGGCTGAAGAAACATATATGGGAATTGAATACTAAAAGTTCCTATGGGGAAGGAAGAAATATAATTTGCGTGAAAATTATAGAACAATGCAAAACATATCGTGTTGGATATCAATCAAAAGTGCTGGAAATGCCACACAAAATGTAAATAATTTGTATAACGCCTACCCCATAGGTAGAAATATATGGACATCACAAAATTTCGAGTCTATGGGCAGGCCCCTACGATTTTCACAAAAATCACTGTCTAGGCCCGAGTCGGGTAGTGAAACAATATGGCTGAAGAAACCTATATGGGAATTTAAAACTACAAGTTCCTATGGGGAAAGAAGAAATATAATGTGCGTGAAAATTATAGAAGCATGCTAGATCTATCGTGTTGCATATCAATCGCAAGTGCGCGAAATTCCAGACAAAATGCCACGAATTTGTATTTCGCCTACCCCTTAGGAAAAAATATATGGGCATTACAGAATTCCGAGGCTATGGGCAGGCCCCTACGATTTTCACAAAAATCACGGTCTAGGTCCGGGTCGGGTAGACAATCAATATGGCTGAAGAAACCTATATGGGAATTGAATACTAAAAGTTCCTATGGGGAAAGAAGGAATATAATTTGCGTGAAAATTATAGAAGCATGCTAGATCTATCGTGTTGCATATCAATCGCAAGTGCGCGAAATTCCAGACAAAATGCCACGAATTTATATTTCGCCTACCCCTTAGGAAAACATATATGGGCATGGCAAAATTTCGAGTCTATGGGTAGGCCCCTGCGACTTTTCACAAAAATCACTGTCTAGGTCCGGGTCGGGTAGTCAATCAATATGGCTGAAGAAACATATATGGGAATTGAATATTACAAGTTTCTATGGGAAAAAAACAATTAGAATATTCGCCAAAATTCGAGAAACATATTAAAGATATCTTGTTGCATATCAGTCGAAAGTGCTTGATATCCCAAACAAAACGATCCTACATGTTATGTCGTCTGCCCCTTAGGAAATATTATATGGGCATCTCAAAATTTGGGGTCTATGGGCAGGCCCCTACGATTTTGACAAAAATCACGGTCTAGGCCCGGGTCGGGTAGTCAATCAATATGGCTGAAGAAACATATATGGGAATTGAATACTAAAAGTTCCTATGGGGAAAGAAGAAATATAATTTGCGTGAAAATTATAGAACAATGCAAAATATATCGTGTTGCATATCAATCAAAAGTGCTCGAAATGCCAAACAAAATGTAAATAATTTGTATAACGCCTACCCCATAGGAAGAAATATATGGACATCACAAAAATTTCGAGTCTATGGGCAGGCCCCTACGATTTTAAAAAAAAATCACTGTTTAGGCCCGAGTCGGGTAGTGAAACAATATAGCTGAAGAAACCTATATGGGAATTTAAAACTACAAGTTCCTATGGGGAAAGAAGAAATATAATGTGCGTGAAAATTATAGAAGCATGCTAGATCTATCGTGTTGCATATCAATCGCAAGTGCGCGAAATTCCAGACAAAATGCCACGAATTTGTATTTCGCCTACCCCTTAGGAAAACATATATGGGCATGGCAAAATTTCGAGTCTATGGGCAGGCCCCTGCGATTTTCACAAAAATCACTGTCTAGGTCCGCGTCGGGTAGTGAATCAATATGGCTGAAGAAACATATATGGGAATTGTATATTAAACGTTTCTATGGGGAAAAAACAATTAAAATATTCGCCAAAATTCGAGAAGCATATTAAAGATATCTTGTTGCACATCAGTCGAAAGTGCTTGATATCCCAAACAAAACGGAACAAGGAGGAAGTGGACAAGTGGTGTTCGTACCGCCTCAGCACGGCGCCTGGCCGCCACTTCGACGCGGTTCGGCGTCACATCGAGGTCGAGCTGCAAGCAAACGGCAACGATCAGCCCGTCAGCAATACATGCTACTGCCTGGCGCTGGCGGACCACCTCAGCGCCTGCATCATGCCGGTCTCGCCGCTGTGGTCGTGCCTGATCGGAGACCAGTGTGCCAGCAACGCCTGCGTAGGGAGCTGGTTTAGGACGCTGAAAAAGCATATATTGCTGAACCGGACTAAGCTGTCGCCAGGCGCTTTCCTGGAGCTGGTCATGGCGGACATGGCTGCGCGGCGCAAGTCAGCGCTCATACCACCTGTGATCAAGAAGCCGCGCGGTCGTAAGCGACCAGGAACAGATTATCGCGACGCTGAAGAGAGCTGGCGCAAGCGGCGAGCAAAACGGGGGTTTTCGTACCGGACGGCTGCTGTGCCGCCCTGCAAGGCAATACCTGTCGGCGGTCTGGCAGCCGCTGCTGCACCAACGGAAGACGTCACCATCGTCCCGCCTGGCGAGGACACCTCCGTGACCGCACCGGTCGAGGACGGTGCCGCCGTCGCCCCGCCCGCTGAGGGAGCCCCCGTGGCTGCACCGGTCGAGGACGGTGCCACTGTCGCCCCGCCCGCTGAGGGAGCCCCCGTGGCTGCACCGGTCGAGGACGGTGCCACTGTCGTCCCGCGCGCTGAGGGCGCACCCGTAGCCACGCCGGCTGGAGAAGTACCCATGGCGGTGTCTGCTGAAGGTACGCATGTGGCCACGCTAGCCCAGAAAACTCGCGACGTCATGCCAGCTAAGGGAGCAGTGTTGGCCGTTGGCAGAATAGCCGCCACAATGACCGCGCCTCAGCAGAGTCGGCAACGCCATGCAGCGGTCCGCAGCCAGCTCCTGCAAGTGTCAGCGTGGCTCACCGACCTGGATATTGACCGCTTCTGTGCGGCCGTGTCGCCATCGACGGTGGCACCGTTCTCCGTGTTCTGGCGTACGGCAATGAGGTCAGCCTGACGGCCGTGAGTACGCCGCCACATTGAGCGAATTAAACCAGGCAAGGCAGTGTGGCTGCTGCCATATAACGTTGGCGGCTGCCACTGGGCGCTCTTTGTGGCACTGTGGCGAGCGAAAAGGCTCGTCCACCTGGACTCGCTGCTGAGTCGGCCAGCACCTGTCGATGTGAGGGCGGCGCAGGAGCTGATGGAGGCTGCGGCTCCGGATATGGACTGGCAAGGTTGGGGACTTGTCGTGCCATCGTCCACACCGAAGCAGACGGACTCGTCGTCCTGTGGGGTGTACGTGTGCTGGCACGCCGAGGCCGTGGCTACCGGACGCACACGGCCATTCGACTCTGCCGAGATGCGTGCACTGATTCGCCATCGCATCTGCAAGGTATGATTCCTCGCACCCTGAGTACAATTGAAAATGAGTCGTTGACAATTGTATGCAATCAATGAGTAGGAATTGCCGTAGCATATTTCCTTCTAATTGTGATCAGACTTTCCTTATGAATATCACCCAAATATAACCATTTGTTCTATATTTGGTATTGATGGTTTGACATTTGACCCGTTTTAGTAAGGCTACGTAATATTTGTTTGATTGTTATGATATGCACCCTTCAACGGCAGTATGTAATGTGCTAGCGACTTAGCCACAGTACTTTAATATTCTTCCATTCTAAAATTAGTCCTTAGCTTGTAGCATGTGGTACAATAACAATTACATACTTACTGCATGCAATAATTAGCCAGTGACGCGAAAATGGGCCGAAGTTTGGGAGAGGAGAGCCGGCTTGGGGAAGAGTCAAGTCATTTCGCATTGGATTCCTCCCATACAATACCCATAGTGACAATGATACACTCATCACAAGATGGAAGGGAGCGCTGCTTTGTATGCCCCTCCCGCGGTAACGCTGCCCTTGTGTGTAGGGTGCCCCTAGGATTGCATGTAGTGTGTGATGACACCATACATTTGTGTAATGTTACCCTTATTTCTCCAGGTTGTGTCGAAAAGACGCCACGCCCTACTTCCCCCAATGAACTGCCATGGAGGACATGCTGCACAAGTACAAAAACCAGAACGGCCACCTCTGCCAACCATAACAGAGGTTGGACTGAGGTCCGACGTATACCTAACCGTTATGCATGACCATCACTGTTAGGTACTCACGAACTGAGCCGTCAGAGCAATCTTGTAGCGCAACTTTGCCAGCGCACGAGTTAATTTTGTTGGAATAAGTGCTCGCCCGACCGGCTCGCCGGTAGGTTTGGAGGCAGGGTAACGTGGCAGCCATCGGTGGCGCAGATGGCGGGAGGCGGCGCGTCATGCACCCCAAGCCGAGTGAGCATAGATGGCGGCGGCGCGGCGCTCACGCGGGAACGCGCACGCGGTGCGCATGGAGTCGACCACGTCGACGACGTTGGTGTCACCGCTGTAACACAACTGATCGTATTGTTCGTATTGCTCATATTGTTCGTATTTCTCGCATTGCTCGCATTGCTCGTGCTAGGTGCAGGTTGGTGGTGCACCGTGTGTCCTATTGTGCACCGTGTGTCCTCTATATACGTGTCCTATTGTGGGAAAGTGTATTCTTTTTTCGAGCGTTGGGGAGAGAAAGACCGAATATGCCACGAGGAAATATTCACACTGGAATTCGGTGGAACCCTCGTGTTCCAGGGAGTTCAGCTACCTCGCGGGTTAATTTTGCATCCCGAATGCCACACAGCATAGGATACGTGATCGAACCAGGCGAGCCACCGGTCGCCACACCAGAGCCACCAGTCGTCACAACACACCAGCATCAGGCGAGCCAGCAGTCGTCACAACATACCAGCATCAGGCGAGCCAGCAGTCGTCACAACACACCAGCATCAGGCGAGCCACCGGTCGTCACAACACACCGCATCAGACGAGCCAACAGTCGTCACAACACACCAGCATCAGACGAGCCACCAGTCGTCACAACACACCAGCATCAGACGAGCCACCAGTCGTCACACCAGACTAGCATCAGGCGAGCCAGCAGTCGTCACAACACACCAGCATCAGACGAGCCACCGGTCGTCACACCAGACTAGCATCAGGCGAGCCAGCAGTCGTCACAACACACCAGCATCAGGCGGGCCAGCAGTCGTCACAACACACCAGCATCAGGCGAGCCACCGGTCGTCACAACACACAAACATCATACGAGCCATCGGTCGTCACAGCACACCAGCATCAGACGAGCCACCGGTCGTCACAATACACCAGCATCAGACGAGCCACCGGTCGTCACAACACACAAGCATCATACGAGCCATCGGTCGTCACAGCACACCAGCATCAGACGAGCCACCGGTCGTCACAATACACCAGCATCAGACGAGCCACCGGTCGTCATAACACACCAGCATCAGACGAGCCACCGGTCATCACAGCACACCATCATCAGACGAGTCACCGGTCGTCACAGAACACCACCATCAGACGAGCCACCGGCCGTCACAACACATCATCATCTGGCGAGCCACCGGTCGTCATATTTTCCTAAGGGGTAGACGACACAGAAAGTAGTGGCGTTTTGTTTGGGATTTCGAACACTTTCGATTCATATGCAAAAACATAGATTTAACATGTTTCTCGAATTTTCGCGAATATTCTAATTCTTCCTTCCCCATAGAAACGTTTAGTGTTCAATTCCCATATGGGTTTCTTCAGCCATATTGTTTGACTACCCGACACGGCCCAAGACAACCATTTTTGTCAAAATCGTAGGGGCCTGCCCATAGACTAGAAATTTGTAGATGCCCGTACAATTTTTCCTAAGGGGCAGACGACATAACAATTAGGGTCGTTTGATTTCGAGCACTTTCGCCTGATATGCAACAATATATATTTCACGTTTCTCGAATTTTCGCGAATATTCTAGTATTTATTTCCCCATAGAAACTTTTAGTGTTCAATGCTCATATAGGTTTCTTCAGCCATATTCATTGGCTACCAGACCCGGGCCTAGGCAGTGATTTTTGTCAAAATCGTAGGGGCCTGCCCATAGACTCGAAATTTTGAGATGCCCATATAATTTTTCCTAAGGAGTAGACGACATAAGTAAGGTAGTTTTGTTTGGGATATCGAGCACTTTCGACTGATATGCAACAATGTATCTTTAACATGTATCTCGAATTTTCGCGAATATTCTAATTGTTCTTTCCCCATAGAAACTTGTAGTATTCAATTCCCATATATGTTTCTTCAGCCATATTGATTGACTACCCGACCCGGGCCTAGACAGTTATTTTTGTCAAAATCGTTGGGGCCTGCCCATAGACTCGAAATTTTGAGATGCCCATATAATATTGCCTAAGGGGTAGACGACATAACAAGTAGGGTCGTTTTGTTTGGGATATCGAGCACCTTCGACTGATATGCAACAAGTTATCTTTAATATGTTTCTCGAATTTTGACGAATATTCTAATTGTTTTTTCCCCATAGAAACTTTTAGTATTCAATTCCCATATAGGTTTCTTCAGCCATATTGATCGACTACCCGACCCGGACCTAGACAATGATTTTTGTGAAAATCGCAGGGGCCTGCCCATAGACTCGAAATTTTGAGATGCCCATATAATATTGCCTAAGGGGTACACGACATAACAAGTAGGGTCGTTTTGTTTGGGATATCGAACACTTTCGACTGATATGCAACAAGATATCTTTAGTATGTTTCTCGAATTTTGGCGACTATTCTAATTGTTTTTTCCCCATAGAAACTTTTAGTATTCAATTCCCATATAGGTTTCTTCAGCCATATTGATCGACTACCCGACCCGGACCTAGACAATGATTTTTGTGAAAATCGCAGGGGCCTGCCCATAGACTCGAAATTTTGTCATGCCCATACAATATTTCCTAAGGGGTACGCGAAATAAAAATTAGTGACGTTTTGTTTGGAATTTCGAGCACTTTCGATTGATATGTAACAAGATATCTTTAATATGTTTCTCGAATTTTGGCGAATATTCTAATTGTTTTTTCCCCATAGAAACTTTTAATATTCAATTCCCATATAGGTTTCTTCAGCCATATTGATTGACTACCCGACGCGGACCTAGACAGTGATTTTTGTGAAAATCGTAGGGGCCTGCCCATAGACTCAAAATTTTGTCATGCCCATACAATTTGTCCTAAGGGACAGACGAAATGAAGAGTATGTTCATATTGTTTGGGATTTCGAGCACTTTCGATTGATATGAAGCACGTTAGATTCGATGTCCACCGAGATCGAAGGGGCCGTCGATCCCTGCGAATCCCTGCTGAATCCCTGCTGAATCTCTGCTGAACCTCTGCTTACTTCCACTACATGGGTTCTGCTCGATTCTGCTCGGTTCTGCTGGGTCCTGCTCAGTCCTGCCAACGTCACGATTCTGCCGGGATTCTGTCGGTTTTCTGCCGCGTGTAAACAGGCCTTAACTTGAGGTTTCCGACGTGAAAGGTAGTTTAATCGATTGCAAGATTGATTGAATTTCTCCTTTATCACGTATGAAATACCATGTACGGATAATAAACTGGGAGACGCTGGGTCATTATCTGACCCAGCCTAGCGTGGCCTACCACCAGAGTGGGAAACTTACTTTCCTTGTTGGGAGTCGGAATGCATACCGATTTCTTCCGGAGTACATTTTCATGGACATGATTTTTTATGCATGGAATCTGTTTACCAGTAAACGACCAGAAAACCTAAATCAGTACCTACATAATAGGCATAAGTAATATCATTCTCATTTTTGGTCAAATCAAATGCCAAAACGAACAAAGAAGTGAACAATGGATGGCACCGTCCGGCAGTGACCCGTAATAATCAGCACTGTTTCGTTTCTTATAACACACAGGAGAAATGCATTTTCGCATGTGTGTCGGAGTACATGTGAAGCCCATCCTATCCAGTATGAACCCGGAGTGCAAAAATGTTTTCAGAGATAGAATCTCTTAAGAAGTGCCTCAATTCCCACCCTGCCTACCACACAAGAAGACAAATTAATTCTGAGGTAAATTTACAGAACTAGGTAAAATGCGATTTTTCGGATTTTTTTTTTTTAATACGGGGTATCTTAACGTAAAAATCATGATGCGACCACTCATTTTCTCCGCAAATGATTACTTTTCAGTTGGCAAACAAATACACGACCATAATCTTCACTGCAAACATAGCAGATCGCGTATAATTATCCATACCTGGTGTGTCACAGACGTGATAAAGAAGACATTAAACACTTCAGGCACTCAATTTGATACTCTTTGACATCGAAAACCTTATGTTTCTGCCTTAATTCGACATTATCTCCGAGAATGCATATACTCGCAACAATCCGCGCCAGTCACCGTCGATAATGGTGGCGTCAACATTCCTTGCGATGCTGTATTATTTTATTTAAATATATTTGATGACGTCATGGCCGAAAAATTTGTTCGGATAATTCTGGTTTTCCGGTTAGGTTAGGTTAGGTTAGGTTAGATTGTATTATGATATAATATATTTTATATATTATACTACGTTATCTTAGTCTAGGTTAGGTTAGGTTAGGTTATTTTACTTTGTTGTATTATTTATATATTCATATTTAATTATATAATATAATTATATAATAATATAATCTAACCTAACCGAACCTAAACTAAGATAACGTAGTATAATATATAAAAAATATTATATCATAATATAATCTAACCTAACCTAACCTAACCTAACCGGAAAACCAGAATTATCCGAAACAAATTTTTCGGCCATGACGTCATCAAATATATTTAAATAAAATAATACAGCATCGCAAGGAATGTTGACGCCACCATTATCGACGGTGACTGGCGCGGCGTGTTGCGAGTATATGCATTCTCGGAGATAATGTCGAATTAAGGCAGAAACACATCCTGCTCCTTGATAAGAGGTATTCATGTCTCATTTCTAACAGTATCTCGTTTATAAATACATGTGCATGCTTTCAATAAGGAATGGTGATACACAAACATTTTTCAATGCAATTTCAGGTAAAGGGATGACCTATGATGTGGTATGGCATACAATATCAGTTTATAGCATAGTTGTTATTCTCCCTATCCCGAATATAGCTCTTCTTAACTGATTAATCTCAAAACAAATGATAAAGGTCCAGTCATAGTACCTACAACCTTGACTCAAATTTTGGTCTGAAAGACATCAAAAACCTTTTAAATTACACTAATTTTCATGGCAAATTTTGACATCCTGCTATGCTCTTTTCGACATCCTGCACCTAACAAAAAACCATTATTTTATCCCTGTGATGCGACCACTCATTTTCTCCCCAAATTATTACTTTTAAATTGGCGAAGGTTGATGACATAATGATTTGATGAAGTCATATGCATTCAGTCCAGGAAAAAACCTAACCTAACCTAGCCTAGACTAAGATAACGTTGCATAATATATAAAATATATTATATAATAATATAATTAATCTAACCCAACCTAACCGGAAAACCAGAATCATCTGAAACAAATTTGTCTGCCGTGACATGGTCAAATATATTAAAAAATAGAATAGTACAGCAACACAAGGAATTTCCGGCCCTTATCGACGGTTGCTGGCACAGCATGTTGCGAGCATTCATTCTCAGAGATAATGTTGAATGAAGGTAGAAACATATGGTTTTTGATGTCAAAGAGTATTAAATTGTGTGCATGAACTGTTGAATGTCTTCTTTGTCGCATCTGTGACACCAGGTACGGATAGTTATACGCCATGTGCTATGTTTGCAGAGTGAAGATTATGATTGTGTATTTGTTTGCCAACTGAAAAATAATCATTTGCGAAGAAAATGAGTGGTCGCATCATGATTTCTACATTAAAATACCCTGTATTAGAAAAATCTTGTAAATCTCATTTTACCTGGATCTGGAATAATACCCCTAGCCTAACTTGTGACTTTGAAGTAAAAGTTGTTTTTGGAACTTTTGGATTTTGTTTTTGGAATACCATGTTCATGAACATGGTTTGGAAGATGCAACCACTCCTTGTTTGGTGCTTATGCTTACTCTTCAAGTTCAACAATGACATCATAGGCCAGTTGTTGAGATTGTCCAACTCAAGAAGCTGAGGTTTTCTGGTCCTCATACTGTAATGTTTCAGAATCCTACATGTATGAACTTGATTCTGGCATTTCTCAGGTGTGATTAAGGGGAAATTCAACACTCCATGCAGTTGATTAAACACCTCTTCACATCAGAAATGCTTAGTTTCTGCCTTTTTTCCTCAGATATTACCCACAAACACAGTGTGTACCAACACAGCAACATAACATGGCAGGTGGGCTACAGCTGCCATTTTCGGCCAGAAAGTTACATTTATATACAGGGCCGAGTAATTTGAATGATACAGTAATTGAAAAGGAAAGCCTAAACTAACCTAACTGTACCTAACCTAATCAAATTTAAACTAATCTAAACTAATATAATCTGTATGTCTGGTAGTTAATCATTGGTAATCACCGATTTAGCCAATATGACAGTTAAATAACCTAACATAGCCCACCTGAACCTAACCTACTCAAATATCCTAATCAAATACCTAGCCTAACCTAATCAAATATTATGTTACTTGAACTAATATAAAGTAATATTTTAAGGGAATAAGTTTAACCCATGATCTAGACCATTACATCATCCTTATAAACTGGCAACATCTGATGGCCGAGTTACTTGTGATTGCATGCCAGTTAAAAAGTGTGCTTGATATATGTGGTGAGGCAAAAACCATGCATTTTTGAAGTGAGGAAGGGTTAAATCAACTGTGTGGAGTGTTCAATTTTCCTTTAATCAGGTCTGAGAAGCGCCAGGTGAGGTATGGATAAATTGTGGCACAAGGAACAGCACTGTGGCACGGATGGCACATTTTATAAATGATCACTATTATTTACAGAGAGGTAAGCATGAGTACTGCAAACAAGTGGTTGCATCTTCAGAATCACATTCATAAACATTGTATTTTTCTACACAAATCCAACCATTCCAAACATGCATTTTCCTGCAAAAACATTGCCTAACCTAGCTTGAACTAAACTTGAAGAGGAAAGAAATGTTTTGTTTTTTAATATATTTTTGAAAAGCTTTGTAGCTTTCAACAAAAACTAAACCAAGCTTAATTAAGTTAGGATTGGTTAACCTAACCTTACCCTTCTGCATGCTTCATGGGGGTAAAAACTTGTTTTGCGGCAACCTTTAACTGCAATAATACCAGTTTTCATACTGATATCAATATCAGACCATTTTGCAGTGGCTTTTTGCTCCCAGCTCATGGTGGCTCAGTAGCAAGATGGAGTGTGGGAACCTGACAATTATCTGCATGCATACTTTTCAAAAGATTTCACAATGCACCTCAGTGATAAAGCAACATGCATATTCAAACAATATGATGTATTTCCAATGATGATTAAGAGATAGAATACTGTCAAATGAGTAATATAGTGAAGAATTAAAATTCATGGTGCCAAACAAAGTAGAATGTAGATTCTTTTGAAACAGATATTGCCATTCATTTATATAGACCATTGAGGGGACGAGTGGTCTGGGGTAAGATTCTCGTCTCACAACTGAAAAGTCTCACCTGTCGTGAGAGATTGGCGATGCTACATGACAACGGTTGACGTGTCGTAAAACCAATAACCAACCAACCAACTATAGACCATTGATCAGAAAATTAGCTGAGCTCAGAATGTAAACAACAAAACTGCATTCCATCTCACCTGCCATGCCATTCAAATATTGACAGACATTGATGGTGTGAGCACAAAGATGAATGTCAAGCATGGGCATGAACTACTGAAATTCATTGAAAAATATGAAGTACTTAATTACCCATATCCAAATTCATTGGTGCATCATTCCGTTAAAAGTATGCAGCATAAGTACAAACATACTGCATAAATATCTGGTGCACCAACACCAGCACCATGAGTAGAAATTGATGTGGTCGGTATAGGGGATGGGGTCCTCTCATGCTGAGGATCTCCTCTAATATTCTAACCATACCCTCCCCCAGCCAAGTTACATTCCCCATTGCTCAAGAATTACTGATGCATGATTGAGGATGGATGGATGACTCAGAAGGACGGATTTGGCACCCATTGATGTCAATGGTAGTCCCTCTGCAGTGATGGATCCAGGGGAGAGGGAAATTTCTTAACTTATAGGGGGGGGGGGGGGGAAGAGGCAGTACCCCACATCCACCCCTTACCTCCCCCATCCCTCCACTTATGGCAGATCAAGTTTCAGTTGGTAATCATCCTTCAGAGTCTGAGAACAAGTACAAATGGAAGTATTTTATGACAAATGCAGACAAAAAATAGATATGGAAAGAACTATTCCACTTCTTCACTTATTTTTAGAGTTGATTAGCATGATGTTTGAAGATTCATGAATATTAAAGTTTGGATATCACTATCTAACTGTGGTATGGTATGATTATTTAATCTATGATGCAACATTTCGCAGATGCTTGATTGATAAATGTTTCATAGCTTCGTGCCTATGTGCCTACTCAGTTTTAAGTGTGCTGCGTCCTGGATTGAGGACCGTACCTAAGTATTGTGTATTAGCATATATGCTTGAATATTTTGTTTTGTAATCATGTGGTTGCTATCAATACCTGCCAATTGAAAAAAGGATGCCTTGAGAAGTGGTTTATTTTCAATCATGGCTCTGGGAGTGAACCAGGCTCTCCAATGTGATGTGAACAAGGTGGTCACCTGGAGGACTCCCTCTAACCCTGCTGCGGGCGGCTGCCCCCTTCGCCCCCCCAGCTATGTCCCTGATCACCGAAACAGATGAAGAAGCCCTATGTCAACCTATTTCAAAATCATACTGCTTTATATTCTTTCGAAGTGTGTTTAAAGGGCTGGTCACGTTGACCAGGCTTCAGTTCATTTCATCGGTCCCTACCTGGTCTTGGTCACATCGGACTGCTCAGTCTCAGTCCTTGCTCCAAAAGTTTGGAATTTGTCATCTCTAATGTTCTCCTACTTCAATGGTAATTCACAAGCTGGCTCATAGGTGACAGCACCATCGTACCACAGATAACAGATGGTTCAGCGATGATCCACGGAGTTCATGCGGGCAGGGATAGTGATACAGATATTTTGAGATGGAGGTTGAGTGGATTCGCTGTCGGGCGTGATGGCGTCCGAGACGCGTGGAGAGAATGTAGCGGAGAGTAATAGCTACCTATCAGTATCCACGTGTTTGCGGTTGCGGTTCTCGATGCTTTGAGGGAAACAATTTAAATTACGTCCTGTAATTGAAAGCTTATTACACCCCAATCATTAATATATCTGTTAATCCTCTCTCACCCTCATTACGTCCACCACAACTACACTACCCCTTCGCTAAATCCAACAGCATAGCCATTGTTGAGGGTGTGGGGATATGTCACCTTCAGATATTTTCCTATGGGTATTATCGCCAAAAGTCGATGGAAACTTCCCCCTCCATCTTTAGACGCCCCCTCCCAAACCGAAATTGTAGCTCCCCCACTTAAATCGTTCTGTCCTACTTTAAACCAGGGTTGTTGTGCCATGAGGTGTGCAATGAAAACTACTTCACTGCAACCCAGGGGACCCTTGTGGGCCCCCTGCATCTACGTCTTGCGGGACCTTGTGGGCCAAACAAGGTTGTCACCTGGAGGACTCCCTCTAACCCTGCTGCGGGCGGCTGCCCCCTTCGCCCCCCGCCCCCTCCCTCCCTCGGCTATGCCACTGATCTCCGAAACAGATGAAGAAGCCCTGAGTCAGGTCAGTTCACGTGCACACAATATTTCGCGTCCATGATATTGCGCCAAAGAAGTAGTTCCAGTGTCTTCCCAATTCAGGCCAGTGCACAGTTTCGATACTTTCCGTTTGTCAGATAGGTCAGATTTTTCCTTTTGTCTATTTTCCCTCAAACGTACTTGTGAAATGGGACGCTTTGTTTCCAGCTGGTCCTGACTTTTCTCGTGTGTTTTGGCTGCCGTGCGCTTGGTTAGTGCATCTTGTTATGGTGTGTCCAGTTAGTGCGTGTGTAGACGATGTTTATCTACTGAACCAATTATTGACATTGCCATTCTGACAGTGCGATGGCTGCAGGTATCTTACCTGTTCTCATTGAACTTGCTGTGCACCTTACCTCTCGCCGAGTACAAATAAGTTATAAACATAGATGTATCAGACACATCAACATCAGGCATAATTCGATCCCATGATTATCATTGTTTGGCATCAATCAACGAGGCAAGCTTTCTTCTGTGGTGTTCTAAATGCTCCTGTATTCCCATTGACTTACGCAAACTTATTACTCGTTCTCGCTGCAGCTTCTTCCGGTGTGTCCCGTCGCTGTCTGTGACGTCATAGCGCCATCAGCACGGCCGGTTCACCTGCAACAACACACCAGTGTGAGTGTCAACGTGACAAGCGTTCTGCAGACGTACTCTATCATGTAAAACTTCGCTTCTCTCAACGACTTTTGTGAACCTTGATTGTATGTCGAATGCGTAAAGACATGGAACAACGCTGCCTGTTTATCCGTTGTGGTTATCAATGCTCCGTTACCTTTGTAGCCACCATGTCTTACCTTGTTTAACTCTCGGACTTCTTGGCATTTTAATCAGCTGGTTACATGCCACGGCTGAATTGTCGCGTTCTAATTAGCTGGTCTCGTGTTGTGGCTTAATTATTGCATTATATCCAGCCGATCACGTGTCACAATTGAATTATCGCATTATAATCAGCTGTTCACTTGTCACGGCTAAATTGATACATTCTAATGAGCTGGTCACCTGCTATGCCTAAATTACTACATTCTAATCAGCTGATCTATGGTTCTATGGCTGATCTATGGCTCAATTACTGTCACGTGTTGCTACATTCGGAAACTTTTCGTGTTTCGCCGACGCAGCCCGTGTATTTATATATTCCCTGGATATTTTGAGCATGTCTACCAGCCTGTACACCTGCCTCGCCCACTACAAGAGTTATTGAGAGTGTTCACTTCGCTCCGATGATGTCGGTATTCGCTCTCGGAACTATCGATGCGACGTGGATTATTGTCAGAAAATGCCTCGACTCCCTCGCCTTTATTCTGCCCCATTTTCCTCTGCTATTGATCTCCCTCCATGTCACACCGTTGCCTAGCGTTATGCCTTGCTTCGAGCTTGTCCTGCCCTATCTTATGCTTGTTGTGTGCGATGCGTTGGCATGCCCTGTCGCATGCAGCTGCATCGCATTAATTCGCCCAACAACTGTCCATCCAGCCATACTGCATGGCCGGCTTCCTATTATAATATGCTCCCTGGTCAGTGACCCTCTGTTTGCCTCGGGGCGCTATATGGCCTATGCAGTCGATCCACCCATAAACTACAATAACCAACCCTCTGTTTTGGCATGTACGTTTACTTTCATTTTATTGTGTGAATATTCGGTTGCTGACCATCCATGGGCAGCACTTTCTAAGTGTTTTGTATTTTGTTCCAGCTTACGTATGTCTGAGGTTAGTTGGGGAGAGTCGGGGCCGAATTTAAAGAGACCCCTGCCCTCGATTCGGCGAAGGTTTATTTGGCCACCGGCTCGGCAAGGATTAGACGCAATGTATAATACAACACTATGTACCCAAATGTCAGCAAGTACAACACAACCCTGTTTCTTATTCACGAAATGAAAATAATCATACTCTCAGGTTTCTTTGTGCCCAAGGTTGTGCTCTCCAAGTCCCGGGTTTCAAAATTGTAATCCAGTCAAGACCTAGAGTTGTTACAAAGGTCGAAGTATAAGTTCCTGTTCTGGTTGGTATGTTCATCTCGAAAACTTCCGATATTTGAATGCTATTAAAGAAGCAAAATTGTCCCGAAGCATCTTTGGTAGGCCACTCGTCTGTCCAGTGTTTTCACACCACTTTCCGTATCCGTTCCCTCGTGTGTAAACAGGAACTCTTCTCTTGATATGTCTGCCCTGCACGAGCAGTCACTGTCCCTAAGAGCTGCGTGTGCTGAATTTGGACCCTTTATCACGGCTTCGTCGCGCATAGTTTACCCTTGGTTTGTCTTCAAAGCGTGCTTCCTTCATTCAAGTCCGATGTTCTCGGATGTTCTGGAGGGAACGAGTGGTCTAGGGGTAAGATGCTCGTCTCGCAATCGAAAGATTGTGGGTTCGAATCTCACCTGTCGCTACTCTTCGCCCGCGACCAATCGGCGTGAGAGATTGGCGACGCTATATGACTCAACGGTCGACGTGTCGTAAAACCAATAACCAACCAATCGGATGTTCTGGAGGGCGGTGTCCCTATTAGGCTGGACTGTTCCCCTCAAGTAATGCAGATTGTCAATGAAGCGCTATACCACGGCCACCCCAACATCTAGCTCGCTGTGAATATGTCATGTCCGTAACATTTGTTAGCGTAAGGTGGCGACATTTCGTTCTGCATCAGGTTTCCATGCTGCATAGCTCGTCTGTTCCTTCACCTTACGATGGAATTGATCACCACCTACCCTTCTGATTTCAGTTACTACCACACTTTCCTGTCGTGTGTGACGTCACAGCATCATGTGTTGTCGTCATCATACGACGCAAAATCATATGGCAGCACAGCACAGCATCATTTTATGACGTCCGCGTTATATGTTGACGTAATGCAGTGCCGCTTTGTTCTGTAACATATTCCCGTGCTACAGAACGCGACTGCTCCTCTACCCTACGATGCAATTGATCACCACCTTCCGTTTGATTTCAGCTACTACAGCTGTGTGTGACGTCACAGCATCGTCAGCGCGGCCAGTTCGCCTGCGACAACACACGCCGGTGTGAGCGTTGGCATGACGGCTGTCCTACACCAGTACTCGGCAGCTCCTGTGGCACAGCCAGCCCACAGCATGGCAGACGGGAATACATCAGAGAAGTGGCCGAATCGCTGTGATTTATGTGGCAAAGAGTTTCGCTATCCTAGCGGGCTCATTGCTCACATCCGAGTTCACAAGAACGAGATGTCACACAGATGTGGTATATCTGGCAGGGTGTTTAAACAACAGGGCAATCTTAATACCCACTACAGATATAATTCCGGCGAGAGGCCGTACGTGTGTAAGGAGTGTGGTAAGTCGTTTGTTGGTCAGTGCACCCTGAAACGCCACGCTATAACCCATTCTGGAGAAAAGCCGATCAGCTGTGACGTTTGTGGCAAGGCGTTCAGTCGACAGGGCGACCTTAAAGTCCACTACAGACTCCACTCCGGCGAGAGGCCATACAAGTGTGAGCAGTGTGGTATATTGTTTGTTAGGCATGACGACCTGAAACGTCATGCTGTAGTCCATTCCGGCGAGAGGCCATACAGGTGTAAGGAATGTGGTAAATCGTTCGCTCTGCAGTGCTATCTTAAGAGTCATGCTGTAGTTCACTCTGGAGTAAAACCGATCACCTGTGACGTTTGTGGCAAGGCGTTCAGTCGACAGGGCGACCTTAATGTCCACTACAGAGTCCACTCCGGCGAGAGGCCATACAAGTGTGAGCAGTGTGGTAAATCGTTTGGTAAGCAGTGCAGCCTGAAACGTCATGCTCTAGTCCACTCCGGAGAGAAACCATACAAGTGTGGGCAGTGTGGGAAATCGTTTGTTCAGCAGTGCAGCCTGGAACGTCATGCTATAGTCCATTCCGGCGAGAAGCCATACAAGTGTAAGGAATGTGGTAAATCGTTCGCTCTGCAGGGCAATCTGAAGTGTCACGCTGTAGTTCACTCTGGAGAAAAACCGATCAGCTGTGACGTTTGTGGCAAGGCGTTCAGTCGACAGGGCGACCTTAAAGTCCACTACAGACTCCACTCCGGCGAGAGGCCATACAAGTGTGAGCAGTGTGGCAAATCGTTTGTTCAGCAGGGCGGCCTGAGACGTCATGCTCTAGTCCACTCCGGAGAGAGCCCACATAAGTGTGGGTAGTGTGGTAAATCGTTTCGTCAACTGTGGCATCTGACTGCGCATTCCAGGATTCATTCCGGCGAGAGGCCATAGAGGTGTAATTTGTGTGGAACTGTGTTGGCTTCTCATTTCCAGCTGACTGTAGTACAGCTTGATTCTGTCAGGAGACCTTGCGGTTATGGGATGCGTGGGAGGATGTTCAGTTGCACGGGCATCTTGAGACGTCATCACTAATACATTTGTGCTCTCAACTCCAGTGTCTCAAAGTTCAGTATATTGCAGGATGTCCGAATACATACTTATCTCGGAAACGTGTTGCTGTGGGGAAGGAAAGTAAAGTAGGTTTGGACATTTTTTGGGCTAACGGTGATGAATCGGTTACCATAATGGGTCATTTTGATGATGTGCTCTATGTACGTGCTATTTAGAATATCATCTGCAAAAATCAGGTATATCCGATATGTCACTATGATTTTAGTCGGTACCCTGTAAATAGATATGGTGCATGAGTAAAACCAACTTTGGTGACCTGAGGTCAAACTGGGACTTTGAAGGTCACGTACTTCTATGTGCTGCATCTTTGATGGGCAGCGGAAATCTAGGCGTTGGAATCATTCGGATAAGTAAAGCACTTTAAATTTAATGCGGTACCCAGTTTTTACCCGAATTCTAGGAAAGTTCCTATATCGTTTACGTAATAGTCTAGTAGGATCTCGCGTCCGCGTCACTCCGGTCGTAAAGTTCCAAAGTTATCTGCACTGTCGGTATTGGGCAGCGGCGAATAGACGGCAACAGTCAAACACCAGAAAACTCGTACATAAAATGTTTCGCGCCGACGAACATCCGTGATATTACCTACTGTTGAATTTAAGGCCGAAATCGGGTATTGTGGGCGCTATATGATCTGTGCCGTCAATGCGCCCCTAAACCCCAATAACTGACTAACTAACGAAATCGGGTATTAATTTAGAACGCGCGGCCGCCAGCGATACAGACCCGCGTCGCCTGGCTGCTCAGATACGACTCTGGCGGGGGCCGCCGGCTCCAGGATCTACGCGGCAGACGGCGGCCGTCGGCCCAGTAAAGCGCTGACTACGTGCGGCCGCGTCGGCCGAGAATTTGACTATGACCCGACGTCCGGTCTCTGCCGCGGCACAGACCGGCAGCGAACCGCCAGCCGGCTCAGGCTCGTGAGGCGGTACATTTACGGCATACATTTACGATACATTTATGGGGTCATATCATTTGCAGTTACGGGACAGCTAAAAGTGCAATTTTAGAGTAACTTTGTTACAGAATTATCTCTCCTGACCTATGGAGATCGAAATGCTTGTCATACTGAATATGTGTTGTTTGCTTTATTTTTGCAAGCGACAAAGATCATATGCTGAAAAATGAACGAAATTTGAGAGTATGCGAGTAGGATGCTGAATGCGAATGCTAATGCGTTGCTAATATCATAGACATATCAACATGGCATAATGGTGGCAAATGCCGGACATTTTGGGAACGAAGACTGAGACTGAGCGGGCTGATGTGACCAAGACCAGGTGGGGACAGGTCAAATGGACTGAAGCCTGGTCAAAAGAAGAATTTTTAACCTCAATTTTCGTTTAAAAAAAAGCAGTTCTATTTTTGAAAACTAAGGTCATATAGGCAATTCACATCACATTGGAAAGCCAGGTTCAGTCCCAGAACATGAACTGGAAATAATCCACTTCTCAAGGCAGCATTTTTTTCAATTGACAGGTACTGATATCAATAACATGACGACTACAGGACAAATTTTATAGCACAATCAATCGTAAGGTTAATACACATTACTATATGTACAAACCTCAATAAAAAAGCAACAGACTTAAAACTGGGTGGGTATAATTGGCGTCACAAATAGCTTGGTAGCCAAGCTCAGGGTCCTGTTACCTGAATATCCTGCATAGATATACTGTTCCTCACCACACCTATACCTACGCGGGATATTCAGGTGCCAGGACGCCCAGTCTGACTGCCAGGTTATTTCTCACGCCAATAGTACATTGACACCAAGATGTGAAGCATTCAGTATGCAAGCATCCGTAAAATGTTGCATCATGTATTAAATAATGATACCAAGCAACCGCTAGATTGTGATATCCAACCTCTGATATTCTTGTATCTTCCAACTTCGACAATTGTTCCTGAACCTGGACCCGTGGTTCATTCACGCCGCCATGGTGTCCATTCATCGCGCTATATTGTCCATTCACGACGCTATATTGTCCATTCGCGCTACTATGGTGTTCATTGACGCTGCTATGGTGCCCATTCACGCCGCTATATTGTCCATTCACGCCGCTATGGTGTCCATTCATGCTACTATGGTGTTCATTCACGCTGCTATGGTGCCCATTCACGCCGCTATATTGTCCATTCACGCCGTTATGGTGTTCATTCACGCTGCTATGGTGCCCATTCACGCCGCTATATTGTCCATTCAAGCTACTATGGTGTTCATTCACGCTACTATGGTGCCCATTCACGCCCCTATATTGTCCATTCACGCCGCTATGGTGTCTATTCACGCCGCTATGCTAGTGTCGCTTCGACATTGATGCTGCTTCCAGACGAGTCATGACACCCATATCTTGGAGCAATAAAGACTCCACACCGTGGTGCCGCAGTCAAGCCCCGATACGGATGTGGTGGTATGTGACAGTCTGGTTATTTCCGCCCGTGCGTCTGGCGTCGAAGAAGAAGTAGACAGGTGGTGTTGGCTGCGTCTGCTCATCGGATGCTCAGACCTCGAAACACTGCGGTGATACGTCTGGACCTCGCGTTGATATTCAGCAACACACGCACACAAGCTCTTGAAACAACCACGACTTGTCAAAACCCAGTTCTCAAATGCGATCGCCAGGTGGCGATCGGCGGGAGCGTTGGTAACAGCTCGGCGTCTGATGGTGGTCTGCCCTCCAGAGGGTCCTGTCCCGGGGTATTTATGCAAGTGTGTATATATACTTATGGAAAAAGCCTGCACGCGCTGACCTTTGCTGGGACGGAAGGGGGGCGCGCAACGTATGTGAGTCATCGCGTGTCGATGACTAACTGATTAAGATGGCCGATGTGCGTCTGTTTGCGTGAGCTGGCCGAGGCTGGCATTTTGGCAGCTCGCAGATGACGTATGGTTTACTTTATTTGTGCGGCCGGGCAGGGTCAGTTATTGATGTGCCGTGTGTGTTTATATGATCTGGCCGCGGCTTGCATTTTGTCAGTTGGCGGGTGGCGTATTTGTGCGATCGTGCTACCGCAGTGTTTGCATAGCCGGGCTGTCGGCGCCGAGCGCGTGCACGTGCGCGGCGGGGATGACTCAATGCATGTTCGTGGTGCCGACGGCGTGCGCGTGGCGCGTGTGGGCTTTGGCGTGGCGCGTGTGGCGGGGATGACTCAATGCATGTTCGTGGGCCGGTTGGGGGCGGGCGGGGATGACTCAAGCATTTTGTTGGCCGGTTGGGTGCCGACGACGTGCGCGTGGGGGGGGATGAAATCATGTTCGTTGGGTGGTCGCGTGGCGCGTGTGGCGGGGATGACTCAATGCATGTTCGTGGGCCGGTTGGGTGCCGACGGCGTGCGCGTGGCGCGTGTGGCGGGGATGACTCAATGCATGTTCGTGGGCCGGTTGGATGCCGACGACGTGCGCGTGGCGCGTGTGGCGGGGATGACTCAATGCATGTTCGTGGGCCGGTTGGGTGCCGACGGCGTGCGCGTGGTTGCTTACAATACCTCGCGTTGCTACAGGTACATGGTACCGACAGGGGAGACGTTGTTGGTTGGTGATTGGTTTTACGACACGTCGACCGTTGAGTCATATAGCGTCGCCAATCTCTCACGCCGATTGGTCGCGGGCGAAGAGTAGCGACAGGTGAGATTCGAACCCACAATATTTAGATTGCGAGATAAGCATCTTACCCCTAGACTACTCGTCCCCGGGGAGACATTGTTGACACCTATATTTAGCTCATTTATGCTGAACAGCGGTATTATTTGACACTACGGTTTACTTAAAAAGGAAGGTATTATGAAGCACCACACATGTGAATGAAATTATTCTGAACCGGGATACCGACCGTCAAGTGACATTAAGGGTGTTGATTTCTGAAAATTACTAGGGGTCACAGTACACGAAGGCATCGGGCGAATCCAAATTGATTCGGGGGGGGAGGGTGCAGTCCATATGGTTCAATGTTAAATATTTAAATTATTGGGGGAACCAAACATTAAGGGAACCCTGCCCTTTCGAATGTATATAAAACGACACTCCTGGGTGAGGTGTCATTTGACATCAGTAGGTGGGAGAATTGGACACACGAAAATAGGGCGGGTAAGACGATCGTTCTACACTAAGGTTGGTTCCTAGGCAGGGGTGTCGATTTTTGAAAATCATTGGGGGGGGGCCGAAGTGCCAACCCACTAGACCCCCCCTATCCCCCGCCCCCACCCAAAAAAAACTCATCGGATTTAGCCCACTATATTTTCAGATCTAAGAAATTCTGAATTTTTATTCGACGATGTGTATGTTTATTCAGCATCCTCACCAACGGGGAAAATCGTCCAATAACTGGTGAAGTCACAATTAAAAGAGCAGTGCTCAGTACTAGGGATGATAATCCCGGGATCGAGATCCCGGGATCCCGGGATTACGTCAATCCCGAATCCCGGGATTGGAGGCTCTCGGGATTTCGGGATCCCGATGAGTTTTTTTTTCTTCATACAAAACTATTGTTAAAAACGTCAATGTGGAAAACCATTATGGATTGATAACATGATAGATGGATACGTAAAATTTGACGAATTTGAGTGGTTTTGTGTCCAAATTTCTGAACTGTACTATGTTCTTCTCATATTAGCCAGCTGCGTCCTGCAATTCAGCGATCGTATTCGACAGCGTTTCACACGGTGTCAGGCTCCGAGCCCCCGCGTGGCTCCCGGGCCGCCTCTCCACGGCAGGTCATATTACTCGAGGACATGCTACACCGGATGTGAGTCAGCGGCCGTCGCGGGCTGTGCCCTGTCCTGCGCCTCAGTGACTGACTCCCAGTGCTTTGAGGCGGAGTGGCGCTGGCAGGGCACCGTGGTGTTGTTGTTGATGGTGGTGGTATCCTCCAATCTCCGAATTTTATCTAGTCTGAGCATTTTCGACGAAGCCGACGAAGCTAAGCTTAAGGGCTGATATAAAGATGCCGGATTTTGTGGAATTCAAAGGAAGCGTAGTGTGGGAACACTTTCTGAGAGGTGAGACTGGAAACACAGCGAAGTGTCGTATCTGTAAAAAAGTATTGAAAATATCCGGAGGTTCCACGAAAGGACTTCATGTTCACCTCAAGAGTAAGCATGGTGGAATGGGTGTTGCTGGACCATCCCAATCCAAGGACATGTCTGAAGGTCAAGTCGAGTCGGGTCAAGGTGAGAGCCCCAGGCATACGGCGCCCACTCCAAAAGGAATGAGGACCTCGGATAGCTATTACTTATCGAAAACGGACGACGACCTGGATGCCGTTCTTGCCAGAATGTGCGCAAGAGATGGGCTTCCATTTACAGTTTTTTGTACCTCGCCAGACCTACGCGGATTAATGGCTGCCAAAGGATATAAGAACCTTCCAACACATCACAATACGATCCGCCGGCGGGTCCTCAGACATTGCGCTCGCCTGAAGTGTAACGTGAAGGCGAAGCTGTCCGAAGAAGTATCTAAGGGCAAAAGGTTCTCGCTTACAATCGACGAATATACTTCCCTGAGGAACCGTCGCTACATGAGTGTGACCGTCCACTGCGACGGCCAGATGTGGGGTCTCGGTGTCGCTCGTTGTCATGGCTCAATGCCAGCAGAGAAGTGCCTGGATCTTCTGAAGGGCAAGCTGGCCGAATTTGGCCTCGAGCTCAGCAAGCACGTCACCTGCGTCACAACGGACGGAGCGTCCGTGATGGTGAAATTCGGGAAGGCGCTGCCGTGCGAACACCAGCTCTGCCTCGCACACGGCGTGCACCTCGCCGTTATCGACGCCCTATACTCGAGTGACGCCGGAGAAGAGACCCCCGGACAGGCAGACGACGACCGTGGTGGTGCACCTGATCAGGTGAGCTGGGTTTATGTGTCGGAAAATCCTAGACATTAAGATACCGCTATTCGTCTTTTTGTTTCATCTGTTTTCTGATGCAAATATGATGTAAAAATGCGTAAAAATTAGTGCAATATTCAGTATTAATTGCGGCGTCATTGCTTGTTGCGAACATCACGAAGTTTCCGTAACCTACGTCGTCTTGCAGATGAGCTCGTCAGACGAGTCCGACTGCGATGGCGATGATGACGGCAACGATGCAGACGAGGATACCGCCACCGGTCACCGCGAGCTACATGGCTCGCTTTCTCAGGCCGTTCAGAGAATTAGAAAAATTGTCCGCTGGTATAGAAAGTCCCCTGTTCGGAACGAGGTACTCCAGAAGTACGTAAAAGAGGAGCATGGAAAGGAACTGATGCAAGTGTTAGACTGCAAAACCCGGTGGAATAGTCTGTACGATATGCTAGATCGGTTTGATACCCTCAAAATAGCTGTCCACAAGGCTCTCATCGACATAGGAGACAAGCATATGAAAATGATTGATGATTATGAATACGCCATTGTGCCGGAGACCATTCGCTGCCTTCAGATCATGAAACTGGGAGCAGAAGCCCTATGCCGCAGAGAGAGTGGCATCTTGGAGGCTGAAGCTGCTTTAAAATTTATGTTAGGTGCGCTTGATAAGGAACGTGGTGTGGTTGCAAACAAACTGAGTGATGCCCTGAGTCAGCGAATCAGGCAGCGATGGTCAAAAACGGCGAAAGTTCTGCAGCTACTCCACAACAACCTGTCAACAGATAGTGAGTGGAATTACATTTTCCCCAGTGCCTCCCGCAGCGACACGCAAGACTTAGTCTTGCGCATGATGGAAAGGATGGGAGAAAGGGTGGATACAGCTGAAGTAGGTGTAGAGACAGAAGTAATGGACGTTGATGATCCTGCACCAACGCAGTCACTTCAGTCGATGCTACAACATGCTCTAGACCAGGTCAGAGTTCCAGATGCCCCAGGGCAGTCATGTGCATCAGGAATCAAGTTCTCTAATTCTTCCCTTATGGCCAAGGCTATCAGAAAAGAATTAGAGAACTTATCAGCCTCAGGAAAGACGGCATGGTGGCGGTGGCTTACAGCTGGCTCAAGGGAATTGTGCCCACGAGTGTTGAGTCTGAGCGTGTGTTTTCAACCGTTGGAAATATTGTTACAAAGGTGCGGTCGCGTCTTGGTGACGACACTGTTGATGCTCTCTGCTTCTTGAAATGCCACTACCGTAACACTTAGTGACCGGCTGGAACCTGCAATTGACCGGCTTTCAAGACGCAGGGAAAACAATTGCATGCTGGCTAGATAGAAGGAAGACATGTAACCGGGAAATACATAAACAGTATAATTCGTGTACGCTTTGTGTAGGTAGCACGAAGAACCCAGGAATATATTTTTAGTGTGGTATTTAACTTTTCTGTCTCATGCGGCTATAATGCACTTAAATATAAATTACTTTCAACGGGGAACCCTTGAAATGGTTGTAGGTATGGCCCACATACGATATTTAAGGAAAAAAAACAAATTATCGACATATTCCTAGAAAACAGCTCAATCCCGGGATCCCGGGATATCCCGGGATTGACCCACTCAAAATCCCGGGATCCCGGGATTGAGAAAAAGTCCAGGGATTATCATCCCTACTCAGTACATGTCAACATAACAACTCTTGGTTGGTTATTGGTTCTACGACACGTCGACCGTTGTGCCATATAGCGTCGCCAATCTCTCACGCCGATTGGTCGCGGGCGAAGAGTAGCGACAGGTGAGACTCGAACTCACCAACATAACAACTCTGAGTAATAGCATGCGACTGCAGTGCCATATAGTGGGCTCGGATCTATCGTCACCATCACCGTCACTGTTACCCTCCTCCTCACTCCACACACCAACAAACACACACCGGCTTAAATAAAAATACTTCAGCTATCAGATGCAAGCTAAAACACACCGGCATTGATGAAGCATCAGAGCACAGCAGACCTGAACGGTGATGACGATGGGTGAAAGTATTTCCTTGGTGCCTAACTTTACGGGGGGGAATTTTTCCCTTTAGTACGCCACTGCGGCTGCTGAACGCAGTGGCGTTGAGCGGTGTATGCATAGTGGTGCAAATTTATAACTCAGAAAATGTTATCAGCACAGGATTCCATTCCTGAAAATATAGTACTTTCAACATGTTATTGTTCTTTGTGAAGCAATAAGTGCAATGCTCTCATGCAGCATGCAGATGGAGTTTCATCACGTGCACCAGGTAGCACAAAAAGAGATATTATTGCAGTCTAAGGTAACCACAAGACAGGTTTTACACCCATTTTACCTCCACGAATCATTCAAAGGAGCTAGGTTTTGCCTAGTTGCGTTAGGCTAGACTTTTGTTGTAAGTTAGTAAATGGAAAAAAGTCTTCAAAAACGGTTCAAGCTAGATTAGGTTATGTTAGACTTTTTAAGTTGAAAATGTTTGAGAACAATTTTTTGGGGGGGGGGGGGGGGGGTTGAATTGGGCATCAAAATAATCATTTCTTGCATGGAAGTCTAGGCTAGGTTAGGTTAGGTTATGTTACATCTTTTTTTATCTGAACATTATTTTTCATCCTATATTACTCAAATCCAAGCCACCTTTTCCATGTTATTTTTCCTCACAATTGAAAAGTGTGCATCTGCAGAGGAAATGAGCGGTTACATCATGTTCAGCACATTAACAAACACTGCATAAAAAAAGAAATTCGAAGAAGTCAGAGAGTACCATGAGCTGAAATATTACCCAAAAAGCCAGGTATTATCACAGTTTAAGGTAACCACAAGACAAGTTTTACACACATTTTACCTCCATGAAGCATACAAAGGGGTTAGGTTTGTCAGGTTAGGTTAGGCTTTTGTTGTAAGTTATAAAAAAAAATCATTTGTTGGTAAATAATTTTTGTTAATAATTTTTCTACAAAAAAAAATCTTAAACGGTTCAGGCTAGCTTAGGTTAGGTTTTTTAAGTTGAAAATATTTGAGAAAATGCCTCGAAAATTTAAAGTAGAACCAATTAATTTCTAGTATGGGAAGTTGAACTATGTTAGGTAAGGTTATCATACATCTTGAACATTATTTGCATGCTATATTTCCTTACTCCACACCCTTTTTTTTGGTGTTATTTTTTACTCCCAATTGAAAGGCATGCATTTGCACAGGAAAGGACATTAAATTTGTGCTTTTGTGTTTTATTAATATTTTGTATTTAAATTTCCAATGCAATGTTTATGAATGCCACTAAGCTGATGGCACTACTCAGTTTCTGTGCAAATGCTTACTTTCCAGGTGGTGAGCAAAATAACATTAAAAATGGGCTTTGAGTTAGGTAATATAGCAATTAAAAGAAATACATTAAAAATTCAACATAGCCTAACGCAACTTAGCCTAACCTGACCTTGGAGAAAACAACTATTAAAACAAGGTTGGAAAAATATCTAGCAATTTATTTTCTTGAAATTTTACAAATGAAAAAACCCAACCCAACCTAATCTAACCAGAATTATTGTGCTTTAAGGTGGTAACAAGGCAAGTTATTACACATTTGCCTCCATAAAGCAAACAAATGGGCTATGTTTGGTAATGTTAGATTAGTTTAAGTGTTTTATGTTCGACATTTTTTTGCAAAAATTGTTCAAAAATTTGAAAGAAATATATCTTTTTTTCTTTAAAAGCAGCTTATGTTAGATTAGGTTAAGTTGGGTTACATTTTTTAATTGCAAAAAAATACATTGCTTGAAATTTTTACAACTTGATGTTTTGGTTTTGTTTTTCTCCAAGGGGAGGTTAAGCTAGGTTAGGTTAGGCATGTTGCACTTTTTTTATTTAAAAAAAATACTTTACCCTATGTCACCTAGTTCAAAGCTTTTTGTTGGTGTTATTTTGCTCACAACCTGAAATGTAAGCACTTGTATAGAAAATGAGTGGTCACATCATCTGAGTCACATTCATAAACATTGCATTGAAATGATACATTCCACGAATTCATAAAACACCTTAAAACACAAATTTAAAAAAATGAGCGGTAACATCATGTTCATGACATTCCTAAACATTGCATGGAAAAAAAATTAAGCAGAAATTACCTTAAGCTGTAAATTTACCAAATGGTGTGCCAACCCCTGGACGGAAATGCAACACTAGGTGCCCCAATCCTGGGCAGAAAGGTCACTAAGAGCAGTGGAATGAAAATATGAATAAAAGTAAACTAATAACAGCTCTTCTTGAAGACAAACGTGGTAGTTATGTGATATTAACATGGAAACCCTGAGCACAAATCAGAAAAAAGCTTGGACTGGACTTTTTCAAGCTTACCTGCCAACTTCTTCAACTACTGTTCCTTTGGGAATTAAATATCAGTAAGCTATTTATTCACTATTTAAAATCACACCAATCCGCAGATACTTCAGAATGTGCGAAGTACAAAACACGAATCAGTACGACGTCACATGAGATTGGCCTCTGGATTAAACACTGCGCGCAATTGCACTACAAATGTCTTACTTCCGTCACATTTGTCACTGTAACCTCAAATTTAGACTTTAGAGGCTGGAATTTCTGTAACTTGCATTTTTTTCTTTGGATGTTACGATTTTGGATGTTCTGAGGAACGCCCATCACGATTTGTGACATTTAATGGGCTAGTGTCTATCGATATACATCGACGCCCCTGCTTGGGTGAAAAAAAATAGAAAGAAAAATTAAGCAATATATATTCTGAACATTTTCTAAATTGAACAACCGAACCTAACTTACCCGAACCTAATGCCAGCTGCTTTTGAGGGAAAATTTCCGATTTTATTTTATTTTTGAAAATAATTAAACAATTTTTCCAAGGTAAACAACTACACTAGCCTAACCTAGCCAAATCGGTGTTATTGTGCTTTAAGGTGGTAACAAGACAAGTTTTTACACACATTTGCCTCCATATATCAAGCAAATGGGTTAGGTTTGGTTAAGTTAGGTTAGTTGAGGCTTTTCAAGTTGGAAAACTTTCTTTTTTAAATCAAAAAACGTTTTCCCAAAAAATTGCAAATGATTTGGTAACCTTGCAGTCTAAGGTGTTCTTTTTTTCCTTTAAAACAAAACAAAAATATGCAGCATACCATGTTTATGAAGGTGACTAAGATGATTGGACCCACATATTTTCTGTGCTTACTTTTCAGGTTGTGAGCAAGATAATACCAAAAAGGCTTTGAGTTCGGTATCATAGCATAAACATAAATGTTTTTTTTTATGCAACAAACTCTAACCTACCCTACCCTAAACTATCTTTTGAGAATAAAAAAATTAAACTAAATTAAAATGTCACTTAATTTATTTTCTGAAAATTCTCAACCTTAAAAAAGAAACCTAACCGAGCCTAACCTAACCTAAGCTGATTTTGAATAAAAAAAATATATTTTTTGTGAACATGGTTGTAAATTTTTTTCGGAAACTTTTGGGTATTATTGTGCTCTAAGGTGGGAACAAGAAAAGTTGTATGGGCGCTGTATGACCAACGCAGTCAATGCGGCCGTGATCCCAAATAACCAACCAACCAACCCAGAAAGATGTAAGCTCTACATCCACACTGGAGGGAATTCCAGCTATTTTGTTTGTTTTTGCACACAATTTTACATTTTTCAGCAAAAGGTGGAGAGTCAGTGCACTATCTAATCCAAATCTGTTTCTATTCAGTACAAAATGTGCTGGTTAACATTAATGTTTCAGTTAGCATGGTGTTTTTCATTTTTTCCCTTTAGCTTTCTTATCAGCATAAAATAGCATAGGTTATTGGGGGGGCCCAAATCAACATTGGGGGGGCAAGATCAACATTGGTGGGGCCATAGCCCCCACAAAAGGATACGAATCGACGTCCCTGCATACATGCATGATTTTGCACTTATCAAAATTTAATTTCATCTGCCATTTTTGGACCACACACAAGCTCTTCTAAGTCTTTCTGCAGCATGTACCTAGGTGCCTAGGTACCAGGTAAATATCAAGCTGATAGTGTGATGAGTGGGCTGTTGAGGTTAATTATAGTTTGTATGTCCACACTCTCAATGATAACTGATTGTTGTTCACGGGACTGGATTGTATGCAAGTTTGACAATGACAATTGGTTTTTGTGCACACCATTTTGAATTTTGTAGCAAAAGGTGGAGAGTCAGTCCACTATCTAACCCAAATCTCTTTTTTTCATTACAAAATGTGCTGGTTAACATCAACTACATTTTCTATGTACCTAGCATGGTGTTTTTCTTCTTTTTTCCTTCAACTTTTTTATCAGCATAAAAATAGCATATGTTATTGGGGGGGCCCAAATCAACATTGGGGGGGCCATGATCAACATTGGTGGCGCCCTGGCCCCTACAAAAGGATACAAATCGACGCCCCTGTTCCTAGGGGTGGAACAGCACTCGGTATGGCGGCATCTCGCAGGAATCGACTCTCTGATGTGGTTTTATAGTTATTCCAATGGGCGTGGTGTCAAATGTTAAGGAGTTTTGGGGCACCACTGGAGACCACCCACAGTAGGCTTTTCTTCTTTTCATAAGGTACACCGTCCTGCTTCGTATGATAGGTCATGCCCGTGGAACACAGGCGACGCTTGTTCGTCACATATGCGAATAAACCATTGGGAGCAATGACTCTGTCATATGTATTTAAAATTCCCCTCTGCTGTGGTAAAGCCCAACCGATAAAGAGCGAATCACGCAATCCGGCACGGTCCGAAAGCCACCACGTGGCTGGAGGCCCCGCCCCTCGGCCATCTGCGCCAATGGCGGCCAGCATTCAGTGACTGCGACGCGTGGCTCGACACAAGCACAGCACGGCCGGCTGGCCGCCGAGAGGCACGTGGCTGAGGGGGGTGAGGCTCATAAGATCTACTTTCAGAAGATATATTTTCAGAATATCTACGTTCAGGAGATCTATTTTAAGAAGATCTACTTTCAGAAGATCTATGTTCACAAGATCTACTTGGAGGAGGAAATGTTCACAAGATCTACTCCGAGGAGTAAATTGTTCAAAAAATCTACTCGGAGACGAAGGTATTCACAAGATCTACTCCCAGGTCTGAATGTTCAGAAGATCTACACATTGGTCTCAAGTGTTCAGAAGATCTACTCCCCAATGTAAATGTTCAGAAGATCTACTGATAGATCGAAATGTTCACAAGATCTACTCCCAGGTCTGAATTGTTCAGAAGATCTACTCGAAGACGAAAGTGTTCATAAGATCTACTCCCAGGTCGGAACGTTCAGAAGATCTACAAATAAGCCTCAAGTGTTGAGAAGATCTACTACTGGAAATGTTCAGAAGATCTACTGCTGGAAATGTTCAGAAGATCTACTCGGAGGATGAAAGTGTTCACAAGATCTACTCTCGGGACAGAATATTCAGGAGATCTACTCTTGGCCCAGAATGTTCTAACCTAACCTAACCTAACGAAACCTAACCTAAACTAACCCAACCTAACCTAACCCAACCTAACCTAACCCAACCTAACCTAACCTAGAGAGTAGATCTTCTGAACATTCCGGGCCAAGAGTAGATCTTCTGAACATCCAGTCCCGAGAGTAGATCTTGTGAACACTTCCATCCTCCGAGTAGATCTTCTGAACATTTCCAGTAATAGATCTTCTGAACATTTCCAGCAGTAGATCTTCTGAACAACTGAGGCCTATTTGTAGATCTTCTGAACATTCCGACCTGAGAGTAGATCTTATGAACATCTCCAAGTATTAGTAGATATTGTGAACACTTTCGTCTTCGAGTAGATCTTCTGAACAATCCAGTCCCGAGAGTAGATCTTGTGAACATTTCCCTCCTCCGAGTAGATCTTCTGAACACTTCCAGCTATCAGTAGATCTTCTGAACATTTCAAGCTATCAGTAGATCTTCTGAACATCTGCATTGGGGAGTAGATCTTCTGAACATTTGCATTGGGGAGTAGATCTTCTGAACATTTGAGCCTATTTGTAGATCTTCTGAACATTCAGAATTGGGAGTAGATCTTCTGAACATTCAGACCCGAGAGTAGATCTTGTGAAAATAGATCTTCTGAAAGTCGATCTTGTGAAAATAGATATTCTGAAAGTAGATATTCTGAACGTAGATCTTCTAATAGTAGATCTTATGAGCTTCTCCGCTGAGGGGCACCGACGCAAACGCGGAGTAACGGACGCCAGTCGACGTATCTTGAGGTGAGACCGGACGTGGACGTGGACTTGGACGATATGGGGTGAGAGGCGCGTCGGTATCGTTTGCACGGAGAAGGAGACGCCAGTCCACCTCACAGCGTGCATGGAGTTTCGCTGGGAAAGCTTATTGAGATTATAAAATTGTTCCTCTTGCTCCTCAAAACTGCTCCTCAACATTTACTGGTGGAAAAGAAACCCGGATACTCCGTTGATCCTGGATGCACCTCACATGTACCTATGTTTAAGTATGCCGCTAGATTTACTACCGAACCGAGGCACCGATTCAGTGTTCTTTTAAAGACGGATTGGTTTCTCGTCTACTTGGGCTATTTTGGGGACGCCAGGCCATTTGCTTAAGGCGGCAACGCGTTTTTGAGCCCGTAGTGATTTTTAGGGCTAGGTAATTCATTTTTTGCTGACTCACGGTGATTTTGAGAGACTGGCTCGTTTCGAAGGATCCGACGTTCATTTAGTGCCATGGCACGTTTGTTCAGGACTATGTCGGTTTTGCGGGTCGCAGCCTGTTTTATTCGCTCCTCAGGTTGTCTTCGCGGCCCCGAGCCCTGTTCGGCAAGGATGTATGCGGTGTAGTCGGAGTAAGCGGAAAACAAGGAGCCAATCAAACGCGTCTGAGTTTTCGTCAGGCACTTTGCTATGACGTCACACATTCGTAGCCGGTGCAGGCGGTGTAGGCGGAAAATCGCGTAATCTCCGACTGCAAGTTAACTTGTGCGTGGCTGCCGCAGTTGAGACAATGCTGGAGAAGGACGGGTTACGGCCGGGGTATAGGATACATACTTCCAGGATTTCACGCATTACGTGGTCGCCGATTAAAGTATGCACCCTTAAGCCCGAATAATGGATCAATCTGATTGTTTCGTCCTTTTTGGTCATTACAGCCTTATTCTTCCAAAAAGCTGCGCAGAAATCAAATGGCTTTAACTCAAGGTTACTTGCCATTTACCTTGGCCTTTGGTATTTCTGTAGAAGCCCTGAGCACAAATTGGAGAAAAACATATGAACGGGACCTTACGTGCTTGAGGATTACCTAGCAGCTTATTCATCTACCATTTCTTTGGTAAATAACATGTAGGCAAGATATTCCCCATTGCATGTCACACCATTGCATTGGCTCAATGTATGATGCAGAATCCTTTTGTGACAATGATATTACACAATCCAGCATCAGTAGGGTTTAGGCAATGCAACATCAATGGGCTTTAGGTGACCTAACATCGGTGCATTTTCGAGTACCCAACATCAGAGGGTTATAGCCTACAGGCAATCCAGCATTAGGAAGTTTTTGGTGATCAAACATTGGAAGGTTATGTTTTGACTAACAAGTTTGCTTCTTCTTTTTTCATGGTATATATCCCCACCAAAGCCATATGTTCAACCTCACACCTTTCCCATGTTTTAGTGAAAAAAGACGGGATAACAGGTATCTTCATGGTTAAACATGTTTTTGTCATGTTTTTCGATAGTACTTGAGTGAATTGAACATTTTGTTAGTGAACTGACTACTTATTGAGATAAGTACTTTAATTTCAGCTGCTTATGTCTTGCAAATTTGTCATTCCCAATAAAACGAACATGAAATTAATTCAAATAATCAGAAAGCATCATAAAAATATTGTTTATTGCAAATTGGTGTATGGGCTTCCATGCATGTGTCAGCTTTTGACAATGAAGATGTAGATCTGGCCTGCAAATTGGTCACTGGGAAATGGTATCATCAGCTCAGGATTTCATTTCTGGAAATATGGCACCTGTAAAATGCTATTGTCCTTTGTGAAGCCAGAAGAGTAAGGCTCTCATCTAGCATACAGCTGGGCGTGCATCATGTGCACCAGGTAGTACAAAAGAAGGTACACAAACCCCTGGAGGAAAAGGTACATCTGGTGCCCAAATCCTGGGGAGAAAAAAAAATAAGTGCAGTGGGAAGAAAATATTAAGAATAGTAAATTAACAATAGCTTTTCTTGAAGACAAATAGGGTAATTATCTGTTTTTTATATAGAAACCCATGAGTACAAATCAGGAAAAAGGCATGGAATAGACTTGAAGCTTGCCTTGCATCGGCATCTACTGTTTCTTCACGAACTAAATATCAGCAAGATATCAACTGCTTAAAATCACATCAATCGGCAGATGCCGATAGGGGACATGCGCGGCCACGCTACTGCTAGCACTTCGATTGCACCTGGCGGCGGAAGTTCGAACTGTAAGCATACTATCAGGTCGCATGGCGTCCGCGGCCGCTAGATGCTAAATCATGAAGATAATTGTCAAAGCCAAAGAAAGTATGCTATCTCGAGATTTTGCCCCACCTGTGCTGAATACATTCATCATTTCTCCATCAGCTGATACAACTTAGACTCCAGTATAATGGCCGTTAGTAATCGTCGATTTTGTTTTAAAGTTGATATGTTCCGATACTTCCGTATAGCTTAAGCATGGGGAATACCAGAAGCATGATGTGGTCGCATGTGAAATTGAATATTTTGATCAAACGATGGTACTAACTGAAAATACCTCCCTGGAACTTCCTCAGAATTTATCACTCGTTTCAATAAAGGTATTCCTGGTCAACTAGCACTGCCGCTATACATCGTCAAATTTGCTTAAAGATGAAATAGCATCGCAAGGATGTCTTGGAGTCAAGGATGTCAAGGAAATGAGGACAGTGTCAATTTGTTGCAGAAAATAGGGGCGCTGGTGTATAATAAAACTATTTGAACAACACTAATGTTTTTAAAAATCTTCAACTTTTTATTTTATTTTAAATCTTCAAATCCTGCAACAGCCTTGAACAACACATTTACTGAATATTCACATCGAACACCAGTGCATGAGGCATTCCAGTTTAGTGCATAACAAACCAAGGGGGAACAATATTCCACACTTGTGTTTGACATCATAATAAGTTATCTTATTAACACAACCTGTATGTGCAGTATTATTGTTCTTTAAGGTATTCACAAGACAGGTTTTGGACACATTTTACCTGTAGTAAGCAAATAAAGGGGTTAGGCTCGCTTCAGTCACCTTTTAGTTGCAACAAATGCTTTTTTTTCCTCATGTTTTTTTGTTCTTCAAAAGCAGCTTAGTCTATGTTAGGTCAGAGTAGGTTTTTTTAATTTGATAAGTTTTATAATACAAATTGTTTGATTTTTTCTCCATCTTTCAAGACTATTATCTTACATTAGAAGTTAGGCTAGGTTAGTCTAGACTATGTCGCTTTTTCCTCTTACTTAACATTATTTGGTATGCTACATGACCCAACCCAAAGTTCCTTTTTTGGTGTTGCTTTGTCTGCCAACTGAGAAACAAAAACTTCACAGGGAATGAGTGGTAAGATCATGCTAACTATGTTTCGAAATATGACATTGGGAAAAAATCCAAGAGTTACAAAATTAATTGAAAGGAAAAATACATATTTACAATAATCATACATACCATAGGTATTGTGACTTGCAATTTTTGAGTATTTATTCCTTGTGAATTAATTAGCAGGACCAATGAGTTAAATGATAACATATGCTCTAAGTGTTATGAGGATGAATGATCAAAAACATCTCAAGCCAATGCCACGAAGAATACCAAACAGTTCTTGATTTGTGTTTTCATTTGCTCAAATACCCCAGTTTTCAACTACATTTTACAGAATAAGTTTATATTTCCATTGAACACAAAATCACTTTGTAACACAGCAGATAGATCCTTTGTCCAAAGATGCATGACCATGTTTCACTAAATACATCCCAGTTCATGATTGCAGGCACCTACCTGTCAAACTGCATTGTCCCAGACCACTCATACGTTACTTAAGACAAAACGTAGGTAAATTTGTGCATTAGAGTAATTTTTAAATGCTTCGAATTTTTGCCAATGCTATGTTTGTTACAATGATTAAGATAATGTGACCACTTATTTCCTGTGCAAATACTTACTCTTCAGTTGACAAGCAAAAGCATACCAAACATGTGCTTTAATTCAGATAATATAACATAAAATGTATGTTAAAGTGAGCTATCATAACATAGCCTGAGAAAACCTAAATAACATACAACCTAACAAGCCCAATAATGTAACCTAAGGTAACCTAACCAAGTTTAATCTCCCTTTTAGGAAAATAAATGAAGAAAAATAAAAATATGAAACCATTGTTTTTTTCAAGATAGTCTAAGTTAATAAAACCTGACCCAGCTCAACCAAACCTAGCCTAACCTGCCCTTGAGATGAAAGATTCCTCCAAAATTGAGTTTATTAACTTTAAGTTATTCACAAGGGAAGTCTACCACTCTCTTTACCTCCATAAAGCAAACAAAGGTATGAGGTTTGGTTAGTTTAAGGTTTCTAATTTGGAAAATATGGATTTAAGTTTTAAAAAAACTTTTTTCTTCTATAACAGGTTAGGCTAGGTTCTTAAATTGGGAAAAAATGTTCAGAACAAAATAATGAAATGTAGCCTTGCCATTTATGGAAATACTTGAAATATTGGAAATTATTTTTGCAGTGCAATGGTTATGAATGTGTGATATGACCACTTATTTCGTCTGCAAATGCATGCTTTTCAGTCAGTATGCGAAATACAAGGCAGAAAGGGGGTGCTAAGTTCAGAAATGTATCATATAACATAATATTCAGCAAGGAACATTGAAAATACAGAAAAAAATATAACAAAACCAAATATAATTTGGCCTAATCTTCCATGCAAGAAAGGAATCTTTTTTAAACATAAAACTCCGGAACAACTTTATTGCCAAACATTTTCAGTGTAGAAAAACCTAACCTAGCTAACCTAGCCTGAACAGTTTTTGAAGAAAACTGCACGCTTCATGGAGGTGAAATGTGTGTAAAACTTGTCATGGTTACCTTAAACTGCAATAATACCATTTTGTTAATAGCATGCTTAAGATGATTTTGCCCTTAGGGCACATCAACTGCATTGGTGATTTAGCCTTTAGGATTGTTTCCTCTGACAAGAGGTTAGACTGGGTTAGGTTAAGTTATGTTCCCTTTTCTTTCCTAATGTCATTATTCTTAGAATATTACCCAACTCAAAGCCTATTTATTGCCTGCCTCATGAAATGTAACCGTTTATGGAAGACATTATTGGACATCCAAAAACAAATGAAAAAAATTATCTACATAATTTTCCACATAAAAAACATATCCCTGTTTTCTTTATGTTGTTAGAATACGTGCAAGACATGTGCAGCGAATACCTTAAAGCACAGCAATACTGAAATTTTTGCCTTCTTGCAGCAAATGATTTCTATTAAATCTCACCATGGTGCGTAGGTATATTGCCACGATTTTGCAAAACAAAGGACACGCTTGGGCACAACATTTGCATGCAGCATCCAAATCAAACAAATCTGAACACGGCTTCAGAACTTGAACATCTAGGTATCCAGACAGGGAGTGCTTATCCAACAAACTGACATTCAAATACCGGGATTGTAGGATGAATAGTGCCTATCCCCAGATTGATAATATGTATGGGCAATTTTGAATGTTCAAACATTTCTGTAATAATTCTGAGATGTTGTGATATTTGGGGAAATTTCTCACTGTACTATTTGACAGTTGGAAAATTTAATATAATATAAAACACATGGCCAGGCACATTTCTCCATCAGGCATCCCCCGCTATGAATGCACATGCAATATTACAAGGCTTGTATCCCTGTTTCCATCCGCAAATGCTGATCCAGCTAATGTCATCAGTATCAAAGGTGTAACTCATAAACGTTATTGTTTTGGACTGAAGTGGTCATACTTCCATATTACATGGCCTACAGCAAAATGAATATGATGCCATCAAGCTTCATTCTGGGGCGAAAACGTAAACAATTTGTCATGCGCCGATGATTGCACCAAAAGCGCCACTATGCCCAACGAATCAAGAATATTTTCACAAGAAATTGCGCATGCGCAGAACGGATGTCCGCTTCTAACACTAGTATGTCCCCTACCGATCAGAAGACGTGGACTCCTTTTGTGACAATGATGAGATATCCCAGCAGTCAGACCATACAGGCAATCATCATAACACACCTATTGTGCTGAAGTGTAAGGGTGATATAAGGTGACACTTCACAAGGAAAATATTGTCACTGATTTTAATAGCAATGATCTGAATTCAGCTGGAAAAAGAAATTGCTGAGCAGAGGGTGCACTCAAGCATTCTGGAATGGGACCTCCATAGTTCAAAGCAAAATGTCAAAGCTAAATGGCAAAGCTAAATCTTTCGTCTCATTGGGAATTCATTATTGGGAGCCTGTTTCCCCGCTTAGTGCATACAAAGTGACACCCACAGATTCTGGGTAGATTCTTTCCAGTCATTGTCAGTATTATTGCACCTTAAGGTATCCACCAGACAAGTTTGACACATCTTACCACCATATGAAGCAAACAATGTGGTTAGGTTTTGCTAGGTTAGGCCAGGCTTTTCTTTTAAATTTGGAAGATTTAAAAAAAAATTGTGGTTTTTTTCACAATACAAATAATTCAGTTTCTTCCGAATTGAATTAGGCTAGGCTTGGTTCGGCTTTTTAATTCGAATTGTTGGACAAAAGTAGTGGGAAATTTTGTATTTGTTACGATAATTTTCTTCCAGCATTTTACAACTTCTAACAGGTTCCAACTTCTTGGCTAGGTTATGTTGCATTTTTTATCTTTTCATCATGTTTTCTTACATAACCAAACTCAAAGCCCCTTAGGTCATCAAGCCATAAAATGTTCAGACTTAATAAGAGCCACAAGGGCCCATCCAGGTTTAGTCTGTAATGGGAAGACACCATAAGCGTGGACAAAAAGGCACTCATCACCCTTACCAACATCACATCACAAATTCCAAAGAAACCATCCACCAACATCCACACAGCCATCTATGCTTACCTATCCACCAATGTCCCACACAGCCATCCATGCTTTCCTTACATATCAAGCCATATTCACTCGATCCTGCGTAGCACAAACGTGGATCAGGTGCCCTACCAATAATTTTCAAACTCCACACATGCCTGCTTAAAGGGGCCTGTACCATGCACACCTACTTACCAAAAAATATCACCTCATCCACCACTAATTAGAGCACCAAGAAAAAAATTGTCCAACCTAAACATTTTCCCATTCTATTTTTCAAAACATTAAATGAGGGGCTCCCTACAACATCAGCAGGCAGCCTATTCAATTGATCAACAACCCTTTGACCGAAGACCTTTTGTCGCTTACCTGTCCTACACCTTGATTTGTGGAAGCTGAATTGATGACCCCTATAGTCTAAATAGAAGGGCATCATTCATATTGACCTGATCTAACCCTTTAATAATTTATACATTTCAGTCATATCACCCATTAATCTCCTATACTTGAGTAAGTACATATCTAATGCCATAGGTCATAAGTATTTTCCAAATATTATAAGTTACCTAGTCCACTGATGAGCCAGCCTATTGGCTTTCCACTGCACTCAGGTCCAACTCAGGTCAAACTCGTCTTTTTGGCTTTACTTTTCCTGCCAACTGAAAGGTATGTATTTGCAGAGGAAATGAGTGGTCACATGTTAACCACATTCATAAACACTGCATTGTAAGAAAAAAAATTCAGAAATTCTAAATTACCTGAAAGTGCAAATTTACCTAATTCCCATGAGTAAATGTTAGATGCATGAACTCAAGACCCAGGTGTCGATGTGCCTAAGTGCCTCCCCTTATTTTGCTTCCTCGGACGCCCCTGTCTGTCGTCTGATGTCCATGTCGAAAACTGCACGTATATATTAACTGTCCATAACCATCCATCATCCACCCATCTTCACTCATCGTAAATGTTTCCAAACACATCATCCAAAATCTGAACAAAGGCAGGAAGCAGCTGACCTTTATCAGCATCAGTCATAGTCACAGATTCTAGATCTTGATTAAGCTGGAGTTATGCTTCACAACCATAAAGTTACAAATTATATACACACAAAAACGAAGCGGGGCCGGACCCAACACGACTTTAGCCACGGATTAAGCACCGCGCCAGCAATTGCACCACAAATGTCTCATCTCTATCATATTTGTCCACTGCAAGCGCAAATTTGTGTTCGGTGTGACGTCATAGTTCCGCTTACTCCGACTGCACCGTATCCATGATTGCAGAACAGGGCTCCGGTGTGCGGTGGGTCTTGGCAGCCCCGCCAGCTCCTTCCAATGTTTTCCAACAACTTCTGCTACTTCTAATGTTTCATTACACTGTCCGTTGAATCCTAAATCAGGCACAATCGAACAAATTTCCCGTCCACTACCGGAGGTGGGGTATCGGGAGTAACACAACTGCCACTAGACTGCCAGATTTGGAGAGACTTGGACGCGATGACAACAAAGCGGCACCCTGCTGGTCGGTATCGGCGAAGGGTTAGGTGCCGCTCGGTGGGTATCCATCCGTGCGTGGCGCCGAGTGTTGAGCATTCCGGGAAAATCCCCGGATTAGTGCCGTCCGCTGCCATCAGCAGATGTCAGCGGCATCAGCGGACATCAGCAGACCGGTCGTCGTCGGCGTGTGTAGAGCTCAAACCTGGAGCTCAGCCCGTGGGGCCAAAGAGGTATGTTGATTGAATTGGAACAAAGACGCGGTACCGACGCACGACTAGCTGCTGTCTTTGATGCCCCAATGGAATGCGTCCAGAGGCGCAGCCAATGGTGCGGGGGCCGCCCCCGTCCCCTTGACAACCAAATATACACTAGGTCAACGGATAAATTTGGAAATTTTCAACATACAAGACCTTAAATTTTCAGCGCACGTTGCGCGCCCGAGGACATCTATGTATGTTCCCCCTTTATATTGTTGGGGCCCCCTTTTCGGAAGCTTTTCGTGTTTCGCCACCCGTGTATTGATCTGGTCGCAAGAGATTCTGAGCATGTCTACCAGCCTGCCACCTGCCTTGCCAACCACAAGGGTTATTGAGAGTGTTCACTTAGCTTAGCTGATGTCGGTGTTCGCACTCGGATCTATCGGTGCGACACCAATTATTGTCAGAAGATGCCTCCACTCCCTTGTGTTTATTCTGCCCCATCTCCCGCTGCTATTGATCTCCCCCACGCCATTGCCTAATATTACACCTTGTTAGAGCTTGTCCTTCCTTTCCTTATGCCTGTTGAGCCATGCGTCGGCATGCCCCGTCGCATGCTGCTGCATCGCATTGATTCGCATAACAGCTGACCATTGAACTTATGAACGTAGATCCTATGAACGCAGCCTTTCTAAACGTACATCTCATGCACGTTCGAGCGCTTTTTATAGACATTCATTATTTTTGGTAGATCTGCACTTTTCATGTAAGTCCGAAGTTCACCGGTATGCTAGAGAGAGGTGTCGCTTTTAAGCTTGACTGTCCCACCGAATTAATGCAACTCGTAATCGCGTATTCCGTTTATTAGCGGTCTTGCCAATTTATCGCAAAATTGTCGTGTTCCGCTCTATTTATTATTCAGTACTTTTCCTTTCCTTCATACCAAACAGGCAATGAACCGCCAAGCAATGGCCACCTTAATATCCAACACTGTGAAGGCGTCATGTCCGTATCATCTGTTGATGTGATGCGGCGCCATTTTGTTCTGCCACATGTTCCCTTGCTCCATGCCTCGTCTGTTCGTTCACTTTACGATGCAATTGATCACCACCTTCCGTTCTGATTTCAGTTACTGAAAACACTTAAAATCCTGTCGCTGTCTGTGAAGTCACAGCGCCGTCAGCGAGGCCAGTTCACCTGCGACAACACACGCCGGTGCGAGTGTTCGCGTGACGGGTATCCTGCGGCTATACTCGTCAGCTCCTGTGACACAGCCAGCTCACAGCATGGAAGAAAGGAATCAATCAGAGAAATGGTCGTGTCGCTGTGATTTGTGTGGCAGGGAGTTTCGCTATCCTAGCGGGCTCATTGCCCATGCCCGAACTCACAAGACCAGGGAATCCGTCCACTACGGACTGGATTCCGGCGAGAGGCGACACAAGTGTGATCAGTGTGGTAAATCATTTGGTAAACAGTGTACCCTGAAACGTCACGCTGTTGTCCATTCTGAAGAGAAACTGTTTGGGTGTGACGTTTGTGGCAAGCTATACCGATATAAGAGCACTCTTATTCGCCATTACGGTCTCCACTCTGGCGAGAGGCCACACATGTGTGATCAGTGTGGTACATCATTTGGCAGTCAGTGGACCCTGGAGCGTCACGCTCTAATCCATTCTGGGGAGAAGCCGTTCAGGTGTGACGTTTGTGGCAAGCTGTACCGTCATAAGAGCACTCTTATTCGCCATTACGGTCTCCACTCCGGCGAGATGCCACACGTGTGTGATCAGTGTGGTAAATCATTTGGCAGTCAGTTTGACCTGAAGCGTCACGCTGTAGTCCATTCTGGAGAGAAGCCGTTCAGATGTGGCGTTTGTGGCAAGTCGTTCAGTCGTCATAGGAGTCTTAATATCCACTACAGAATCCATTCCGGCGAGAGGCCTTACCAGTGTGATCAGTGTGGTAAATCGTTTGTTCAGCAGCGCGTCCTGACTCGTCACGCTGTAGTCCACTCTGGAGAGAAACCTTTCATCTGTGACGTGTGTGGCAAACCATTCGCCCGACAGGGTGGTCTTAATTCCCACTACAGAGTCCATTCCGGCGAAAGGGCATACAAGTCTGCTCAATGTGGTCAGTCGTTCGTGCGCCTGTCGGTCATGAAGAGTCACGCTGCAGACCGCTCTGCAGAGAAGCCATTCAGTTGTGACGTTTGTGGCAAGTCGTTCAGTCATCATAGCAATCTTAATGTCCACTACAGAATCCATTCAGGCGAGAGACCCTACAAGTGTGATCAGTGTGGTAAATCGTTTGTTCAGCAGCGCGGCCTGACGGAGCACGCTATGGTCCATTTTGCAGAGAAACCGTTGAAGTGTGACGTTTGTGGCAAGTCGTTCAGTCGTCATAGGAGTCTTAATATCCACTACAGAATCCATTCAGGCGAGAGGCCTTACCAGTGTGATCAGTGTGGTAAATCGTTTGTTCAGCAGCGCGTCCTGACTCGTCACGCTGTAGTCCACTCTGGAGAGAAACCTTTCATCTGTGACGTGTGTAGCAAACCATTCGCCCGACAGGGTGGTCTTAATTCTCACTACAGAGTCCATTCCGGCGAAAGGGGATACAAGTCTGCTCAATGTGGTAAGTCGGTCGTGCGCCTGTCGGTCATGAAGAGTCACGCTGTAGACCACTGCAGAGAAGCCGTTCAGCTGTGACGTTTGTGGCAAGTCGTTCAGTCATCATAGCAATCTTGTTGTCCACTACAGAATACATTCAGGCGAGAGACCTTACAAGTGTGATCAGTGTGGTAAATCGTTTGTTCAGCTGGGCGGCCTAAAGCATCACGCTGTAGTCCATTCTGGAGAGAAACCGTTCAAGTGTGACGTTTGTGACAAGGCGTTCAGTCATCAACAGGGTCTTAAAGTCCACTACAGACTCCATTCCGACGAGAGGCCATACAAGTGTGAGCAGTGTGGTAAATCGTTTGCTCGGCACGATTACCTGAAGCGTCACGCTGTAGTCCACTCTGGAGAGAAGCCGTTCAGGTGTGCCGTTTGTGGCAAGCTGTTCAGACTCCAGAGCACTCTTAATACCCATTACAGTATCCACTCCGGTAAGAGACCTTACAAGTGTGGGCACTGTGGTAAGTCGTTTCTTCGGAAGGTCTCCCTGGAGCGTCACGTTGTACTCCATTCTGAAGAGAAGGAAGAGAAGTTGTTCAGCTGTGACGTTTGTGGCAAGTCGTTCAGTCATCATAGCAATCTTAATGTCCACTACAGAATCCATTCAGGCGAGAGACCTTACAAGTGTGATCAGTGTGGTAAATCGTTTGTTCAGCAGGGCTCCCTGACGGAGCACGCTATGGTCCATTCTGTAGAGAAACCGTTCAAGTGTGACGTTTGTGGCAAGCTGTACCGTTATCAGAGCACTCTTAAAGTCCATTACAATATCCACTCCGGCAAGAGGTCATACAAGTGTGAGCAGTGTGGTAGATCGTTTGCTCATCGGCGCTCCCTGAAGCTTCACGCTGTAGTCCACTCTGGAGAGAAGCCATTCAGGTGTGACGTTTGTGGCAAGCTGTACCGTCATCAGAGCATTCTTAATACCCATTGCAGTATCCACACCGGTAAGATACTTTACAAGTGTGGGCACTGTGGTAAGTCGTTTCTTCGGAAGGTCTCCCTGGAGCGTCACGTTGTAGGCCACTCTGAAAAGGAAACCGTTAAGGTGTGACGTTTGTGGCGAGCTGTCAACAAAGCAGTCTTTATGTCCATACAGTCTCCACTCCGGCAAGAAGCGATATATGTGTGAGTAGTGTGATAATCGTTTGTTTATCGTTCCGATATGACTAGGCATTATCGGATTCACTTCGGAGAGAGGCCATAGAGGTGTGATCAGTACGGCAATTTGTTATTTTCCCACTTCCAGCATTCCGCAGTGCAGGTTTCATTCTGGTTGAAGGCTGTTCGTGGAATGTGTGTGGAATGATGTTCAGTTGCCCGAGAATCTTGTGACTTCATGACCAATGTTGACTAATACATTCATAATCGCCGCTGTTGTGTCTCAATGTCTATTTTTTGTCACGATGTCGGGGAGCATAGCTATCCTGGGAACGTGGTGTTAGGGTGATACAATGTGGAAATATTATAAACAGGACATTGTTGAAATTTCGTACCACGAATATTGGAATCCTATACCTAGTCCATGCAAATTAGCCTTTAACCTCGTGTGTACGTAGTACTCTCCCCGAATCCATTCTGGTTTGCCCGTTGCCTTCATGTATTGTGTTCTCCCAAGAATGTTCAGAAACCTACGAATATGGCTACAACGCAAGTTTTTCATACGACACCTGGGCAGCGAAACGTTTCTTCATGTAGGTTACTGACAACGACAAGGACGTATATTCCGGTCGTCCACAATAGACTCGTGGTTATTACAGCCTAATGTCGAGTTCTAAAACAAGGGTCCTCAGTAAATAAGGGCTGTCACAGGCGCACATGACAACATCACAGTTGTTCATACCAGCGGCATGGAACGAGTCGGAAGGTATGATCAGAAGTCAGCAAGTACGATCAGAGCAGTCAATCCGGTCCCACGCACAAATGCTGTCTAAGGGGGCGACTGCACAGGAGAGCTGGCAGTATTCAGCTCGTGCGTCAGTTCGTTATACAGGGCAAGGCCTGGAGAGCAAAAACGGCGCTTGTCCGTCTCTGTCCGCGATCTGGGGACGTACAGGTGCCGTTGCCGACTGGTGTGGCGGTCACGGTGCTCCGCTACTGTGGTAATGGCACCGGCTGACGAAGCTGGTTCCTGCAGACGGCGCACCTTGTGAAGGAGGCACAGCGTCTCGTATGAGAACAAGTTCTCAGAGCTCAACCAGCCAAGACGCTCGAACAGATCCGCAACATGTTCGAATTTAGTTCTTCCGAAAATTATCTGCTCCATAGTTGATATTTTGTTAAATCCAAGAATATACTCTGGGGTTCAATTACCGTACACCGAAATGCAGTACCAGCTCTTGGAAAATACCATGGCATCGACGACAATGTTGGATTTTCACTTATTCTTGTATTTGGAGTGTATAATCCTTGTTCACCCTACCCCATAATTTCAGCAATATTTTACTTGGTACCACTAAATAACATACAGACATTGACCATGACTCATGGGCACATTCAAGCGTTTGATGTGCAATCTAAAAGTTTAACCACCTATGTTCACAAAAATGCTTTGACCTTGCACTATTGCCATGTACCCGATACCGTATAATATATTACTACATACATTCATCGGATTGCCATTAACGCCGAATAATCTCCCATCGCGCAAGAAAGCAGCACATCCAAACATGTCGCCTTCAAGGCCAACGTTTGACCTCGGGTCAATATAAACACTAACAATCGCTATTGGAAAATTACGGTGTACCGAATAACATCTTCCTGAATGTGTTTATCGGAAGGATATTAGCGTCAAATATTCTCCCACCGAACAAGTGAGCGGCACATCCGACCATGAGACCTTCAGGGTCAACGTTTGGCCTCAGGTCAGGATTGATGCAATTCAGAAAATAACAGTGGTCCACTTGGATGCCGTATGTGGGCCAAACGAAGCATTGAATGTAGACTATCTTACCACTTACCACTGATACATGCACAATCAATGCAAAAAGCAGCATACTGCGTGACCTGACCTCTATCGATAACACATTTGATCAGGTAGCACTGGCATCCCCTTCAGCAACGCATTCAGAAACGCATTCATCAATTTGACACCACCTTCGCTTCATGCAGCAAATCCAGGTATGTGACGTTCAAGGTCAACGTTTGACCTCAGGTCAGGATTCCCTCTCTAGCTATCTATCCTTGCCTCTCTCTATCTCTATCTCTATCTCTATCTCTATCTATATCTCTATCTCTATCTCTATCTCTACCTCTATCTCTATCTCTATCTCTATCTCTATCTCTATCTCTATCTCTATCTCTATCTCTATCTCTATCTCTATCTCTATCTCTATCTCTATCTCTATCTCTATCTCTATCTCTATCTCTATCTCTATCTCTATCTCTATCTCTATCTCTATCTCTATCTCTATCTCTATCTCTATCTCTATCTCTATCTCTATCTCTATCTCTATCTCTATCTCTATCTCTATCTCTATCTCTATCTCTATCTCTATCTCTATCTCTATCTCTATCTCTATCTCTATCTCTATCTCTATCTCTATCTCTATCTCTATCTCTATCTCTATCTCTATCTCTATCTCTATCTCTATCTCTATCTCTATCTCTATCTCTATCTCTATCTCTATCTCTATCTCTATCTCTATCTCTATCTCTATCTCTATCTCTATCTCTATCTCTATCTCTATCTCTATCTCTATCTCTATCTCTATCTCTATCTCTATCTCTATCTCTATCTCTATCTCTATCTCTATCTCTATGT
>JAOTOM010000902.1:0-50416 GCA_034440615.1 Ashinkailepas kermadecensis | reverse complement strand
ACCCATTTTAGTGTCAATTAGAGACCATTCGACATACTAGAAGTACCATTTATTGTATATCACCGATACTTTTTCAGGAGACCCAAAAACCTAGAACGTTTTCCTTGTGCCAGTTTACTTCTTTAAATCCTACACGAGCCATTCGGAAGCTGCGCATGTACGGATTACGAATATGGAAATATAAAAATTCGCGATGACGTTTTTCGAAAAACGTGCTATTGTTCGAGTTGGCAAAAGTACATACTGGTTGGGCTCCCTTTCTGTCGACGACAAATCCCGCAAGATCAGAATGCCTTTGTGACTACTGAGATGGGATGGGATGCCTCACGACTGTTGGTCCGGTGCGGTGCCCCTGTAGTGCACAAGTACTCCTACAGAGGGACAGGACGGGATGCTTCACGACTGTTGGTCCGGTGCGGTGCCCCTGTAGTGCACTAGTACTACAGAGGGACAGGATGGGATGCTTCACGACTGTTGGTCCGGTGCGGTGCCCCTGTAGTGCACTAGTACTACAGAGGGACAGGATGGGATGCTTCACGACTGTTGGTCCGGTGCGGTGCCCCTGTAGTGCACTAGTACTACAGAGGGACAGGATGGGATGCTTCACGACTGTTGGTCCAGTGCGGTGCCCATGTACCGCACAAGTGCTCTTACAGAGCCAGGACGCCTCTACAATTGATGGAACGCATTTCTCATCAGGGATACCCCAACAACTGCCGGGTGCCCCTAAAGTTGCTGGGTGTCCCGACAATGGCTGAGATACCCTTTCTGCAGAGTAGACTGCAGGTGGTCTACAACAGCTGGAGTGGCCCTTTGCAGACTGCAGAGATGCCGCCACAACGGCTGGGGTGCCCTCTTTAGCTAGGCGCATCTACTACACCTGGGAGTCACTCTGCCTACTGTACGGGTGGGCTGGCGTGCCCCTCAGCAGGCTGCGGAGGTGCCCCTACGACTGGAGTGCCACTCTGCAGACTGGACGAGTCCCACTACAAAGATTTGGTGCACCTATGCAGACTGCAGCTGGGTATCTCCGCAACGGCCGTGGTTCTCTGCAGACTGTCAGTGGCCCTATAAATACTGGGGTGTTCCTGAATGACTGAGGCGCCACTCCATACAGAGTGGCAGTCATTTAGACTGCAGGGGTACACGTACAGTGGCTGGGAAGCTCCTCTGCAGCCCGCAGAGGTGTTCCTGTACAGGCTGTGGTGCCCCTAACAATTTCGGAGGGGACCAGTCGCCCCGTGCCCCTCCTCCGGCTGCGCCAATGCCTTGCCAGTCTGCCGTGACCACCGTGCCAAATGGCACACACGAGTCACGTGTGTGCCATTTGGAGTCGGCACAGCGCCACTTTTTCGCGTCGTTCGGCACGTGAGGACCAGTCCCACCTACCTCGACAATGTTCAACTCCCCGTATTTTGCTTTGGAAGATTGCTCGTACTTTTCGCGACTTCAATAAAAATGCCGATATGCCTGGGCACCAGATTTTGGCCGGGAGTATAATCTGAGCTTAGGGATGGCCGGGAGGATAATCTGAGTCTAGGCATGGCCAGGAGTATAATCCGAGTAGGTCTTTATCCGAGTCTAAACAGAATATGATTAACTCTCAATGGAAAATGGAGAAATTTGGGAAAGGCAACTCATCCAGTGTCAGATATAAAAGCGAGGAACTCGGCAGATAGGAGTGGTTTAGAAAGCAAGGGCAGGGTGGAGAGTTTAGAAAAGGACTAGGTTGCTGGAGTTCGCGAGCCCTTCACGCACCACGCATTACCAGCCGAACCCGGTGTCCTTGCAGACCCGCATTTTACACGGATTTTTTTACACAGTTGGCACACAGATGGAATGCGATCCACCCTGGAGAACACCAAACGACGTACGATCATCCCGGAGCACATCTATGCCGATTCCGGCTAGGTAAGCGAGCAGACCGGTCACCTACATCACACACCGGCCAGAGCCTCGCCACCGAGTCGGTCAGTACAGCGCGCGGCGTAGAGCAGAACTCAATTTATTGTAATGCCAAATCATGTCTGGGACGAGTGAGGACATGGATGAAAGAGCACCGGCCGTGTCGCCCGAGCAGACGTTTGTGGTTGGGACCGGAGATTGGGCGCGTGCGTGCATGTTTCGGCTTCACTACGGGCAGGTCGCAGCCGGCGCGGCGCGCCACTGCCACAATTCCCACACACCGGCACCGGGCCGCTGGTGCTGCACACTAGACGGAATGAGCGGCCGGGCGGCGCCCGCGTCACCGGCGCGGCTCGCTCTACCCCCGGACGAGAACACGAGCACGTGACATCACAGGTCGGCCACCGTCGGCCGCGCACACAGAGCACCACCGCAAACCCGCGCGCAATCGAATTCACCTGATTTATCGCGCAGCGCGTAGCATGTCACACAGATAAAAGGCGCCGAGGCTCACATGCTCCTGTACACACATACGCACATACACAAATATACACAGCGAGGCGCCGCCGCGGGCGCCGGCGACCGAGCCGAGGCGCACTGAGATCGCCGGTGCAGGGCGCTCCGCCGTCTGGCACGCGCCGACACGCACAAACACACACACAGGCGGCCGTCAGGCCACACACCCGGCGACACACCCGCCGGCCTCCACGGGCCGGCCGGCCGCACCGCGTCCCCTCGGCAGCGGCCGTGTTGCCACACAAAGGCGCGCCGAGCACCGACTGCCACTGGTGGTGCGCCACCACCGGGCGACCCCATCACGGGCCGCAGAGTGCCACTGGTGGTGCGCCACCACCGGGCGACCCCATCACGGGCCGCAGAGTGCCACTGGTGTTGCGCCACCACCGGGCGACCCCATCACCGGCCGCAGTGCCACTGGTGGTGCGCCACCACCGGGCGACCCCATCACGGGCCGCAGAGTGCCACTGGTGGTGCGCCACCACCGGGCGACCCCATCACCGGCCGCAGAGTGCCACTGGTGGTGCGCCACCACCGGGCGACCCCATCACGGGCCGCCGTCGTCCACCACGGCGCTAACATAAACGAGGTTAAAATGTCTTCTAGATCTAATGGAGCAGACACAGCTCACATCAACTCGTCGTCTCCCTCTTGGCTGTGAACAGAGAAATGGCATCAGTTTAGTGCAAGAGACGCGACAGCTCCGGCTCGTGCAGTTGAGAATGAAGCAATGAATGTTACGCAAATTAGCAAAGGCTGTGTCGGACATTACCCTGCTACTCACTGAAACAATTGCATAACAATTGAATACACACCGATCATCTCTTCCTCCATGCAAAACGTTGTTCCAAGCCGTAGCTACAGCCTCACACGGGATAAGGTGAAACTTTCGACACGATATTCTCTCAGCGAACGAATACCTTTACATACCTACACCCGTGCTTCATTTCCTTGCAGGATTGTCACCGTTGAGTTGTACATGCACTGCCCACCTGTGGTTAGGGCCAGCGCTACCCGTCCAGGTGAGCACGAGTACCAGTGTTCCTTACTGTACCTAACCTATCGTTCTCGACAATACAAATACACTTACCGTGGATACGAGTGTATCCACGGTGCACTTCCGGTGAATGGGTGCGGGACAGGAGTAATGACTATGCACTGAAATTAGCATAGGATGGCGTATAAATGTACCAGTATTAACATTAAGATTATACGACAATTTGACCACAACATTCTAACATTATGTCATAATATTAATACTTAAAGACAATACAGTTAAAGGCCATCCTACGCTAATCTGAACTGTCTGCCATTCAACACGACGTGGATGGTTTTGTGCTTTAGGGCCATCGACTGCGTGGTCATTTGCGCCCATATTCAACACGACGTAGCCACCCCTACATGTGAGTAGTTTAGTTGTGGCGTGCTACAGATGTACTTACTTGCGGTACCTGTGTGGGTCGGCGGGCGGCGGCTGGACGGCACGCTGCAGGCCAGACGCCGCCTCGTCGCCCGCCTCGGCCTCCATCTCCTGAGAGGAACCAGCCACTGGCGGAGTGTAGTTGAGGAAGTCCCAGATCAGGATGCTGTCGTCGTGAGAACTGCTCACGATCTGGAACTCGTCAAACTGCAGCCGGAACACCCTGCCCGTGTGCTCCTGTCGAGTACAGAGCGGCACCACGTTATCCACCGTGCCACACACGCGCACGTGTGCTGCTGTCGGTTACAGAGCGGCACCACGTTATTCACCGTGCCACACACGCGCACGCACACAAACACGTGTGCTCCTGTCGGGTACAGAGCGGCACCACGTTATCCACCGTGCCACACACGCGCACGCACACACACGTGTGCTCCTGTCGGGTACAGAGCGGCACCACGTTATCCACCGTGCCACACACACACACGCGCACGCGCACGCGCACGCACACGCACACGCACGACGCACACGCACACGCACACGCACACGCACACGCACACGCACACGCACACGCACACGCACACGCACACGCACACGCACACGCACACGCACACGCACACGCACACGCACACACACACACACACACACACACACACACACACACACACACACACGTGTGCTCCTGTCGGGTACAGAGCGGCACCACGTAATCTACGTGACACAAACACAGACACACACAGGCGCTGAGCTGTTGGTTTATGCTGGGTGTTGGATGAGAATGGCAAATGCCTCTCCATGGCCTACACACTGATAATGGTCGATTCATCACCCACGTGTACTGGGAAACAGCGCCTGCATTTTTGGAACCATGTTAAATAGATGCACCGACTGCACAATTATTTAAAGTCGTTGATACGTCCGCAACCGGAAAGACATGAGTACTTGCGACCAGATTTATGTACCGCGACGGCACCAGTCTTCGTTCAAAGTGGCGCGGTGGATACACCGCCGTCCGCCGTCACAGCACACCATTTGCGCATGAGTTGAACCCAGCTCAACGTGTCCGGCCTGCTGGTCCGGCAGCGCTACTCGGTTCACACCGTGGCCGGGGCGGAACTTTCACCGTATAAGACAAAATGCCGGTCTGGTCATCGCTTCTCCGATCCGGCGACGGTGTGAACCTGTCTTTATTTGGCACGTGCTAGTTCTGAGAAGCTCGCCTGCGCGATAAGGTAGTTCAACAGAGTTGTCGTCGTCAGTCGTCTACATTATCGGTGGGCTGGCGATGACAGCAAACGTTCCGTTTGGTAGCACAAGGCTATCAGGCGCAAAGCTCGCGAGGAGATTCGTCGACCAGAGCGACACAGACCGGCGATTCGTCGACTCGAGCGACACAGACCGGCGATTCGTCGACTCGAGCGACACAGACCGGCGATTCGTCGACTCGAGCGACACAGACCGGCGATTCGTCGACTCGAGCGACACAGACCGGCGTCGATGGTCACTCCTGAAGGACTGCCAAAAACATCACCTACACAACGGCCTACCACCAATGCTCAAATCCATCTCCACGCCGCCACCGCCACACATCTCCCACTGGCCCTGTTGTGTCGGCAGCTAACCAGAGTTCGCACTCAAACACATTTGCCTTCAACCTTCCTGATGGATTTTCCATCCTTATGGATGGAAAACCTTCAAATGACTACATGCGGTCGCGAAAGCAACTTCCAACAGAGTTGGGAGGTGTGGTGCAACAGATGTCACCCGCCACCCACAGACCGGTGGCTCAGGTCACACGCCAGTGATGCCATAGCCGCCAGTGCCAGAGATGACGTCACAATCATCAGGCCATCGCCGCGGCTCCAGAACAATGACTGGGGAGGGGTGGCGCACGGCCACCCCAGAACCGCCCACACCGCTCCTCGAGCGCGCGCCACCGACAGCGGTCAGCGGCTCCGAGCCAGTACGGAGGGCAGCGACCGCACAAATACAGCTTTAATGCTTAGTCTAAATGTTTCGTTACACCTCGCTGGCTTATGCAATGCAATGCCCCTTGTTATGGCTCCCAGTGTCGATCCCCTGTTCCAATCAGTCACCCGCAGACCTGGAGATGCAATGCTCCTGGTAATGGCTAACAGTGTCGCTCTCCTGCTCAAATCAGTTACCCGCAGAACTGGGGATGCAACACCTGGCGAATTTCGAAGCGCTAGAACACAGTGTTCTGAAATCCATGTCATAGAGTGAACGACATGAATATAAAATGCAGAATTTATAATGATGTAAAACAAAATAATGGCAAAAATAGCAATCAACCAGGACGGTGAAACTGCCAACCCTTGTTCAGCTTAATGCTGCCGACGTTCATGAAAGTCAACTCAAGAGGTCAGAACTCGATTCCCAGGCCAATGTTAGGTGTTCATTTTCACTTCAAATCCATCAAACCCAGAGACTGCTGGAACCAGTCTAACGCACCAATGACCCAGCCGCCAATGGACGCCCACCGGGGTCAGAATTATGAGCAATGGCATCTGACCAGTGGCACACGAGGATTGTCAGCGCTACCGGAAGCTGGCTGAACACAGTGAAGAGGACACACGTGGTGAAACCTGAAATGTGCTGAGGGGTGACACAGCTTGAACGAGAGTTGGGTTCTTTCGCATAATTTTTAAACATTCCCCAGAAATCCAGACATATACCGATGAAAACATCTTCCCAGAAGTCAAAATACAGATTAAAACCTTCTCCTAGAAAAGCAGTACACCGGAACATCGACAATTTATTAATAAGGTTTTAATTTCAATTTAAAGAACTATATACAAAGGCCATTCTACGCTCATTCGGTGACCATAGCGTGGAGTGTGTACCGTTGGACATTTGGAACACCGTCACCATTGCAAGTGTATGCTGGCAATAAGAAGGCAGGCATTTAACATAACATTGCAAATGGTGAATCCCCTCAGGTCATTTCCCTGACGTTTGACATTCGTCAAGTCGACCGAGCCATCGCGCTCCGCTTGGCTGCAGCTGCCCGCCGGGCACCGAAGGTCAATGGGTCAAACTGCACGCTCCGGCGAAACCGAGCTCGGCGGGCTTCACCCGCACAGTGGGCCAGACCAGTTCAGACCGCCATGACAAGCTTGTGTCGCACTTCGGGCGTCAGGAGTCACGCCATCCAACCACAAGGTGGCAAGCCGACCAGTGAATGCTTGCTCGGGCCAGCGCCAGACACACGCGGCGTCAGATATAGCTGAGATGTTGCATCAGGCGAGTCAGGACTCCGACAAACATCACATGGGGTCGTCGTGTGCCAGGCTCGCCACTGCCTGCCGCGTGGGGGGGGGGCTGACGCTCAGACGGCCACTAACTGTTGTCCACGGGTGACAATATTCAGACGGCTGTCGCAAACAAATTATTCAAGCCTGGTGTTGTTCAGTCGCTGACGCTATGTTTCCTCGAATTGGTCCACGTTCTGGGACCATTGTTCATCACTCTCAGGCTATGGTAATGGCAGGTCCTCACTCTCAGACTCCGACATTTTTATGGAAGGTTTTGAGTGCAAACATCACTTTAAAACACCCAATGTGACGTAAAACAAGGAAAAGGGACCATATTTCGTGTCGTACCAACATGAAACGGCAAATTTCTGGACATAATTGAATGACAAATCATATGCAGCCAGAGGCATACAGGTGTTCGGCGTTTCATAAGTCAGAATCAGATTTCCATTTTACAGTAAGAATACCAAAAAACGGAGTGAAATTTTCTTGCCGAAATACACCGACTGCGTTCCGTTCGCGAGAAAATGCGCAGCAAGCAAGTGTTCCGTACATGGCTGATGAATGATGTCCACGTGTCATATGACCTATCTTCCCTGAATATATCACGATGTGAATGCTGAAAATACGGAATGATAAATACACAGGCTTGTCAATAATGTTCCGGCGACCCAAGCCAACTTTTCTATTGATTGCTTGACGTTATTAGGACTTCAGGCGCACCGACCACCCTTCCAGTGATCACTTTTGTGCGAAGTAGCTGGACAACAAACACGATTACCACTTGATTGCCTGATATTACTAGGACCTGAGGCGCAACGACCACCATTCCATCGATGACCTTCCTGCGAAGTAACTACACAACAAACACGACTCCCACAAACTACTGCAAACATCACTTCTGGCCATCGCAACATGTCCGATGGGACTTACTATTGTTAAGGTACGTTTCATTACGAGGTTCACAAATGACGTCCAGGCCGACGCCGATTTCTCCATCACTACTATTTTAGAATTCCATTCGCAGGCAAAAAAGCGGCACAGGAAGACTTTTAGGAATGGCGCCTAGTCGCAGATTCCGTTCAGAGAGGGAAAATAACTGCATTTGTGGAAGTTCCCTGGCTCAACATAATCATATCTATCAGTGATATCAGCATCAATAGACATTGGCATCAAGTGAGTAATGTAGTTAGGTGAATAGGAAGCAACATTAGTCGTGCATCAAAACACCCATCTTATTGATTCCTGTTTGATTAGTGTGTTGCATAATTGTATTTCAGTGTTGCATTCGCTACATATCTAACACATGCATAATTATATGCATGCAAATGGAAGCACACACGAAGGCGGTACCTTCGCGCGTATTGGCGTCCATTCCACATTTACTCACGACGAACATAACTCCAGATGAGAACACGACCACATGTGACGTGTTTTCACCATCATTGTTCACACCTCGCTTTTCGTCAGCTGGTGGGAGTCTCAAGTGGCGGCAGGCAACAGCTGCCTCGACTGCACCTCGGTCTGAGGGCGGCGTCTGTGCAGTTCAGGGGGTGCGGGCTGCGGGCTGCGGCGAGCGACTTACCACCAGGGTACGGAGACAGAGTGAGCCAACGGGCGAGCGAGGGTTGAGCGCCGCCTGCAGGTCCCACACCTTGATTTTCCTGCAGCACATCATCAGGTGTCAACACTGGCCGCACTGTCCACGCGATTATTATCTACTATATAAGATAAATCACCGCCAGCATCAAGACATTGCACGCACACACGCACGCACTACGGTGCGTTTTCCAAAAGAGTAGTTTTCCAATAAAGTTTTGCAAACGTGCTGTTGAGTGCGGTGTGTGGTCTCAAATGGCACTGACAGAGCAGTTACATTACACACATGTGATGGCTCAAAAATGGAAATAGAAAAACAATCGGCAATATGACCCAGAACAAAATGCAATGGAAACAATAAATAAGGTCGTCGTTATTGAGATAACAAAACAACTCGGCATAACACAATGATGATGAAAAACCTGCCAGTCGTTGCCAAAGCAATACCGACAGTCTATAGCTTGAATCAACAACGAATGACATTACCAGCCCTCATTGACAAAAAAAATAAAACTAAATGCTGCTGATATTGAAAAACTACAACACAGTGCACGCTCCTATTTACCCGTCATAGGCGCCACTGACGATTCGTTTCGAATCGAAGCGAATGCAGCGCACAAGCTCCTCGTGACCCTCCAACACACGCAGACAGTCGCCGAACTCGATGTCCCATAGCCTGCGGGCGGGCCAGGCAGGTCAGTGAAGCCCCCGGGAGTGGGCCAGCCCAGCCAGTGCACACAGCAGGGGAAGGACGTAGTGTACACAGCAGGGGAAGGACGTAGTGTACACTGCACGGGACGTACGTAGTGTACACAGCAGAGGAAGGACGCAGTGCACACAGCAGGGAAAGGACGCAGTGTACACAGCAGGGGAAGGACGTAGTGTACACAGTAGGGGAAGGACGTAATGTACACTGCAGGGGACGTACATAGTGAACACAGCAGGGGTAGTAAGTTGTGTACATGGCTGGGGACGTACGATGCTCGCCAGTGTCACTGGTGTTGGCTAATGTGTGCGGAGTTGCCTAGTACTGTCCAAGCTGCCGTTGTGATCTCGCTGTGTCAGTGCTTGGTGTGTCGAGGGTTGACTGAGGTGACTGGGATGTGTGCTGTGTCAGTGCTTGGTGTGTCGAGGGTTACTGAGGTACTGGGATGTGTGGCTGTGTCAGTGCTTGGTGTGTCGAGGGTTGACTGAGGTGACTGGGATGTGTGGCTGTGTCAGTGCTTGGTGTGTCGAGGGTTGACTGAGGTGACTGGGATGTGTGGCTGTGTCAGTGCTTGGTGTGTCGAGGGTTGACTGAGGTGACTGGGATGTGTGGCTGTGTCAGTGCTTGGTGTGTCGAGGGTTGACTGAGGTGAATGGGACGTGTTGCTGTGTCCGGAACACAGGTCGTTTTAAACATATTTATAGATTATCCACAGTGACCCGGTGCGTCCAGGTTGGGCTGATGTTCAGGATGGGCTGGTTATGTGTCATGGGCGGGTGTGTTCGGGGCGGCCTGGTGGGCCTATTATGGATGGATGCGTCCAGAGTGGGTTGCATGTACTGCATACGCGAGTGTCCAGGGTAGGCTGATGTGTCTAGTGTGGGCATGCCTATATATTGTGGGCTGGCGTGTCCAGGGTGGGTTGGCGTGTCCAGAGTGGGTTGGCGTGTCCAGGGTGGGCTGGAGTGCCCAGGGTGGACAGATGTCGAGTGCAGACGGATGTTTAATGTGGGCAGATGTCTCAAGAGGATATCTGTCTAATATGGACAGACGTCTAATGTGAACAGATGTCGGATGTGGACAGATGTCTAACATGAACAGTTGTCTAATGTGGACGGCTAACGCGAGACAACACGGCTTTAGTACAGAACACAACGACAGCTCCAGAACAAAACGCATAACGATATGACAGTGTTTTACCCAGACTGAACACGATAGATCCGTAGGTGGTAGTAGAGTTGCACCGTGACTTATAATGGCAGTGCACTCTAGTTAGTTAGTTAGTTAGTTATTTTGTCTTTAGGGCGCTTCGACCAGAGTTGATCATTCGCGCCCAGGCGGTGCACTCTGACTTATGATGAGAGTACACTAGGTCTTATGACAATAGTGTGGGTCGAATTATGATGGCGTACCATGATTCATGATGATGGTGCATCCTGACTGCTGATAATGATGTACCATGGCTTATGGTAGCGGCGCATCGCGAATTATGATGGTGCTTCGCGTACCGTGATCTATGATAATGGTGTATCGTGACCTACGATAGTGGTGTACCGTGACATATGACAATGGTGTACCGTGACATATGACAATGGTGTACCGTGACCTATGATAGCAGTGTACCGTGACGTATGACAATGGTGTACCGTGACGTATGATAGCAGTGTACCGTGACGTATGACAATGGTGTACCGTGGTCTATCATCATAGTGTACCGTGACCTACGATAGCGCAGTACAGTGACGTATCACAATGGTGTGCCGCAACCCATGGCGGTGTCGCCAGGTGACCAGCGCAACTCGCCGACAGCGCTGTAGCGCCGCTGACCTGATGGTGTTGTCCGAGCTTCCGCTGACCACCAGCCGGTCGCGGTACTGCAGACAGGCGATGCCTCGCTTGTGGCCCGACAGCGTCCGCACGAACTCGCACGTGGACGTGTTCCACACCTGGACCACACAGCACGGGCCGCGTCACCACAGCTCACCAGTGTACAACACAGGTAGGGGACGATGCGGTGTTGCTGCTGTCGTCGGATGAATTCGTAATTCATAAAGCGAACATGGATGCGAAATCACTACAGGCGCCGAATTTTTATATTTTAGCTTCAATTTAAAATAATCCGGAGCGGGGCGGGGATGGCCGAGTGGTTAAAGTGTTGAGCTCTAGGTACCAAAGGTCCCAGGTTCCACACTCGCACCACTCGGGACATTTCTCAATCCCGCGGCCCACCGGCGAAACAGTGTGGGCGGCGCCATTAGCCGTGATCGTGCATAAGGTGCGTCGAGAACCACCCCCAAAAACAAACAAAAAATCATCCGGAGCACAGCTGATACAGTCCATGGTATACCATTATACACTGAAATCACTAATGATCGATACAAAGACATGAACCCTCGCCGTGCCGGCCCGCAGATCCACCTTCGCCGGGCCGGGGGAAGGGGAGGGCAGGGGCTCTTGAAAGGCCCCCTCCAACTTCTAATCTACGTACGCTAGGATGAAATACAGAACAGCGTTTGAAAGTTGTGATCGTAGAGAGCCCGATACATACCTTATATTTGCACTTTGACTAATAATGAGGCCACCAGAGGTTGCATTTGGTTAATATATGGACCTTGACCGAAGTCCGTTGCAATGATTATAAAAAGACGGAGGCATATATATATATATATATTCTATGATATATATATATATATATATATATATATATATATATATATATATATATATATATATATATATATATCTATATATATATATATATCAGGCGACATGAAACAACGTATTTTATCTTAATGTAAGTTTTATTTTAACTGAGCTATGGAGGAGCCGCCATGTATTGCTCACCACCACGAGTAGCACGGTGTTTGTGATTGTATGTTGTTGCGAACTTGGCACGGCAGTGACATATGCAGCGGACGGGGATATCAATATACGGAACAGGCGAAAAAAAGCAACGCAGGTCTACGAACGATAGAAAATCAGCAATATCCAAGACATTCCACTGCAAGTCTACGAAGGATCTGCGATCTACATCTCGATAATATCCAATCGCCACTGCCTCACAACAAACAAGAAGAGTTTCCTCGCAACCAATTGCAACTGAAGGATCTTCCTGTTGGACTCACTGTTCTTTATACTACCTTACATCCTTCATTAAACAAATATCCGAGGAAATTAGAAACCGAAGGAAAATTAATTGCCTACCGTCAACTTTCTAGTCCGTTGAGGAATTGTGGAAAACACTAGCCCTACCAATTAATGCAAACAAAGTAAATGAGAACTGCTGACGCATGTGACGAGAACAGAAAAGCAGCCGGTGATTTAGTCGACATTTTGTACTTGGTCTCTGTGGAGGTTCTGATGTATGGACGGCCAAAATGCACTTGCCCGAAACATATATTTGGGAGCCAATATGAAGTGAGCAATGAGAACCTATTGGAAGCGAAGTTCATATTACATGTTGGGCACTTTTAAACCTGTAATAAATATGGTTAGCTTATATCAACTGGCACTTCCATGTCCAACATTACTTGGAGCTCAAAACTACTTGCCAGGATCAAACCTAAGCACGTTTTCATATTGTAATACGTTTGGAGCCGAATGCTTGCAATTTTTATCGATTTCTTGACTATCGCATCGCTTCCAGGCAGTAATTCAACTTTTGAAGGTCGTATATTTCCTTTAAATATTTCCAATTTAATCGTATTGAACAACAAACAGGCAACGTTCAAAATTGGTGTGATTTTAAACCAAAGAAGACCAGGAGTCGGACACAGTCTGACCCTCGATGTGACGTTCAACAGGGCGCCAATGATCAAACACTGGCGAAAGCGCCCTCAAGTCCAAACAACAAACAACAAAGAACAAAAAAAAGTTCAATACAGCAGCATCAGGGCCTGGCTAGGTCACCATTGTAACCACGGGATGAGCCTGGACTAATTCTGGTGATACCGACATGAGCCCAGTGTGACCTCGATGTCAACCCAGTGTAACTGGCCTGACACGGGCATACTCTCAATGTGACCCCGGTGTGCCCCTAGTGTGATCTGTGCGACTTGATATGATCCAAGTGTGACTTCGGTGGGACCCCAGTATTACCCGGTGAGCTTGTCACGACCCCAATGTGATCCTCGTATAGCTCCGGCAGTACCCTAGTTGGATCATATTATGAGCCCAGTGTGAACTCGGCGAGACCCCTGTATGGCCCCGTTTGACTCCAGCGCCCATGTGACCTCGACGTGACGCTCAGCAGGGCATGACCGTCGTCTGGCTGGAAGGTTGGAGCACTCTAAGCCAGAATAAACCGGCTAGCCTTGCACTCTCCATTCGTATTTTGGTTATCCCACGAATTGTTTACTCTTCCAGCGAGTTAACTGGTCCCTCCCATTCCCCACGCCAGGCCACCAGTAGCCCACACCAAGCTGCCGCACGCATCCATTAACACGTCACTTCCAGCTTGCACCAGCGACCGGCGACGACACGCAGACGGAATCGAGAGCGACACCCACCAACGTCACACCACTGGGGTGACTACGTGCCACATCGGGAGCGACACCCACCAACGTCACACCACTGGGGTGACTACGTGCCACATCGGGAGCGACACCCACCAACGTCACACCACTGGGGTGACTACGTGCCACATCGGGAGCGACACCCACCAACGTCACACCACTGGGGTGACTACGTGCCACATCGGGAGCGACACCCACCAACGTCACACCACTGGGGTGACTACGTGCCACATCGGGAGCGATACCCGCCAACGTCACACCACTGGGGTGACTACGTGCCACATCAGGAGCGATACCCACCAACGTCACACCACTGGGGTGACTACGTGCCACATCGGGAGCGACACCCACCAACGTCACACCACTGGGGTGACTACGTGCCACATCGGGAGCGACACCCACCAACGTCACACCACTGGGGTGACTACGTGCCACATCGGGAGCGATACCCACCAAACGTCACACCACTGGGGTGACTACGTGCCACATCGGGAGCGATACCCGCCAACATCACACCACTGGGGTGACTACGTGCCACATCGGGAGCGATACCCACCAACGTCACACCACTGGGGTGACTACTGCCACATCGGGAGCGATACCCACCAACGTCACACCACTGGGGTGACTACGTGCCACATCGGGAGCGATACCCGCCAACGTCACACCACTGGGGTGACTACGTGCCACATCGGGAGCGATACCCACCAACGTCACACCACTGGGGTGACTACGTGCCACATCGGGAGCGATACCCACCAAACGTCACACCACTGGGGTGACTACGTGCCACATCGGGAGCGATACCCACCAACGTCACACCACTGGGGTGACTACGTGCCACATCGGGAGCGACACCCACCAACGTCACACCACTGGGGTGACTACGTGCCACATCGGGAGCGACACCCACCAACGTCACACCACTGGGGTGACTACGTGCCACATCGGGAGCGACACCCACCAACGTCACACCACTGGGGTGACTACGTGCCACATCGGGAGCGACACCCACCAACGTCACACCACTGGGGTGACTACGTGCCACATCGGGAGCGACACCCACCAACGTCACACCACTGGGGTGACTACGTGCCACATCGGGAGCGACACCCACCAACGTCACACCACTGGGGTGACTACGTGCCACATCGGGAGCGACACCCACCAACGTCACACCACTGGGGTGACTACGTGCCACATCGGGAGCGACACCCACCAACGTCACACCACTGGGGTGACTACGTGCCACATCGGGAGCGACACCCACCAACGTCACACCACTGGGGTGACTACGTGCCACATCGGGAGCGATACCCACCAACGTCACACCACTGGGGTGACTACGTGCCACATCGGGAGCGATACCCACCAAACGTCACACCACTGGGGTGACTACGTGCCACATCGGGAGCGATACCCGCCAACATCACACCACTGGGGTGACTACGTGCCACATCGGGAGCGATACCCACCAACGTCACACCACTGGGGTGACTACGTGCCACATCGGGAGCGATACCCGCCAACGTCACACCACTGGGGTGACTACGTGCCACATCGGGAGCGATACCCGCCAACGTCACACCACTGGGGTGACTACGTGCCACATCGGGAGCGATACCCACCAACGTCACACCACTGGGGTGACTACGTGCCACATCGGGAGCGATACCCACCAACGTCACACCACTGGGGTGACTACGTGCCACATCGGGAGCGATACCCACCAACGTCACACCACTGGGGTGACTACGTGCCACATCGGGAGCGACACCCACCAACGTCACACCACTGGGGTGACTACGTGCCACATCGGGAGCGACACCCACCAACGTCACACCACTGGGGTGACTACGTGCCACATCGGGAGCGACACCCACCAACGTCACACCACTGGGGTGACTACGTGCCACATCGGGAGCGACACCCACCAACGTCACACCACTGGGGTGACTACGTGCCACATCGGGAGCGACACCCACCAACGTCACACCACTGGGGTGACGCCCCACCACGGGGCTACGTGCCACATCGGGAGCGACACCCACCAACGTCACACCACTGGGGTGACTACGTGCCACATCGGGAGCGACACCCACCAACGTCACACCACTGGGGTGACTACGTGCCACATCGGGAGCGACACCCACCAACGTCACACCACTGGGGTGACTACGTGCCACATCGGGAGCGACACCCACCAACGTCACACCACTGGGGTGACTACGTGCCACATCGGGAGCGATACCCACCAACGTCACACCACTGGGGTGACTACGTGCCACATCGGGAGCGACACCCACCAACGTCACACCACTGGGGTGACTACGTGCCACATCGGGAGCGACACCCACCAACGTCACACCACTGGGGTGACTACGTGCCACATCGGGAGCGACACCCACCAACGTCACACCACTGGGGTGACTACGTGCCACATCGGGAGCGATACCCACCAACGTCACACCACTGGGGTGACTACGTGCCACATCGGGAGCGATACCCACCAAACGTCACACCACTGGGGTGACTACGTGCCACATCGGGAGCGATACCCGCCAACATCACACCACTGGGGTGACTACGTGCCACATCGGGAGCGATACCCACCAACGTCACACCACTGGGGTGACTACTGCCACATCGGGAGCGATACCCACCAACGTCACACCACTGGGGTGACTACGTGCCACATCGGGAGCGATACCCGCCAACGTCACACCACTGGGGTGACTACGTGCCACATCGGGAGCGATACCCACCAACGTCACACCACTGGGGTGACTACGTGCCACATCGGGAGCGATACCCGCCAACGACACACCACTGGGGTGACTACGTGCCACATCGGGAGCGATACCCACCAACGTCACACCACTGGGGTGACTACGTGCCACATCGGGAGCGACACCCACCAACGTCACACCACTGGGGTGACTACGTGCCACATCGGGAGCGATACCCGCCAACGTCACACCACTGGGGTGACTACGTGCCACATCGGGAGCGATACCCGCCAACGTCACACCACTGGGGTGACTACGTGCCACATCGGGAGCGACACTCACCAACGTCACACCACTGGGGTGACTACGTGCCACATCGGGAGCGATACCCACCAACGTCACACCACTGGGGTGAGCTACATCGAGCGACACCCACCAACGTCACACCACTGGGGTGACTACGTGCCACATCGGGAGCGATACCCGCCAACGTCACACCACTGGGGTGACTACGTGCCACATCGGGAGCGATACCCACCAACGTCACACCACTGGGGTGACTACGTGCCACATCGGGAGCGATACCCGCCAACGTCACACCACTGGGGTGACTACGTGCCACATCGGGAGCGATACCCGCCAACGTCACACCATTGGGGTGACTACGTGCCACATCGGGAGCGACACTCACCAACGTCACACCACTGGGGTGACTACGTGCCACATCGGGAGCGATACCCACCAACGTCACACCACTGGGGTGAGCTACATCGGGAGCGACACCCACCAACGTCACACCACTGGGGTGACTACGTGCCACATCGGGAGCGATACCCGCCAACGTCACACCACTGGGGTGACTACGTGCCACATCGGGAGCGATACCCACCAACGTCACACCACTGGGGTGACTACGTGCCACATCGGGAGCGACACCCACCAACGTCACACCACTGGGGTGACTACGTGCCACATCAGGAGCGATACCCACCAACGTCACACCACTGGGGTGACTACGTGCCACATCGGGAGCGACACCCACCAACGTCACACCACTGGGGTGACTACGTGCCACATCGGGAGCGACACCCACCAACGTCACACCACTGGGGTGACTACGTGCCACATCGGGAGCGACACCCACCAACGTCACACCACTGGGGTGACTACGTGCCACATCGGGAGCGATACCCACCAACGTCACACCACTGGGGTGACTACGTGCCACATCGGGAGCGACACCCACCAACGTCACACCACTGGGGTGACTACGTGCCACATCGGGAGCGACACCCACCAACGTCACACCACTGGGGTGACTACGTGCCACATCGGGAGCGACACCCACCAACGTCACACCACTGGGGTGACTACGTGCCACATCGGGAGCGATACCCGCCAACGTCACACCACTGGGGTGACTACGTGCCACATCGGGAGCGATACCCACCAACGTCACACCACTGGGGTGACTACGTGCCACATCGGGAGCGATACCCGCCAACGTCACACCACTGGGGTGACTACGTGCCACATCGGGAGCGTTACCCGCCAACGTCACACCACTGGGGTGACTACGTGCCACATCGGGAGCGATACCCACCAACGTCACACCACTGGGGTGACTACGTGCCACATCGGGAGCGATACCCGCCAACGACACACCACTGGGGTGACTACGTGCCACATCGGGAGCGATACCCACCAACGTCACACCACTGGGGTGACTACGTGCCACATCGGGAGCGACACCCACCAACGTCACACCACTGGGGTGACTACGTGCCACATCGGGAGCGATACCCGCCAACGTCACACCACTGGGGTGACTACGTGCCACATCGGGAGCGATACCCGCCAACGTCACACCACTGGGGTGACTACGTGCCACATCGGGAGCGACACTCACCAACGTCACACCACTGGGGTGACTACGTGCCACATCGGGAGCGATACCCACCAACGTCACACCACTGGGGTGAGCTACATCGGGAGCGACACCCACCAACGTCACACCACTGGGGTGACTACGTGCCACATCGGGAGCGATACCCACCAACGTCACACCACTGGGGTGACTACGTGCCACATCGGGAGCGATACCCACCAACGTCACACCACTGGGGTGACTACGTGCCACATCGGGAGCGACACCCACCAACGTCACACCACTGGGGTGACTACGTGCCACATCAGGAGCGATACCCACCAACGTCACACCACTGGGGTGACTACGTGCCACATCGGGAGCGACACCCACCAACGTCACACCACTGGGGTGACTACGTGCCACATCGGGAGCGACACCCACCAACGTCACACCACTGGGGTGACTACGTGCCACATCGGGAGCGACACCCACCAACGTCACACCACTGGGGTGACTACGTGCCACATCGGGAGCGATACCCACCAACGTCACACCACTGGGGTGACTACGTGCCACATCGGGAGCGACACCCACCAACGTCACACCACTGGGGTGACTACGTGCCACATCGGGAGCGACACCCACCAACGTCACACCACTGGGGTGACTACGTGCCACATCGGGAGCGACACCCACCAACGTCACACCACTGGGGTGACTACGTGCCACATCGGGAGCGATACCCACCAACGTCACACCACTGGGGTGACTACGTGCCACATCGGGAGCGATACCCACCAACGTCACACCACTGGGGTGACTACGTGCCACATCGGGAGCGATACCCGCCAACGTCACACCACTGGGGTGACTACGTGCCACATCGGGAGCGATACCCGCCAACGTCACACCACTGGGGTGACTACGTGCCACATCGGGAGCGATACCCGCCAACGTCACACCACTGGGGTGACTACGTGCCACATCGGGAGCGACACCCACCAACGTCACACCACTGGGGTGACTACGTGCCACATCGGGAGCGATACCCGCCAACGTCACACCACTGGGGTGACTACGTGCCACATCGGGAGCGACACCCACCAACGTCACACCACTGGGGTGACTACGTGCCACATCGGGAGCGACACCCACCAACGTCACACCACTGGGGTGACTACGTGCCACATCGAGAGCGACACCCACCGACGTCACACCACCAGAGTAACTGACCGCCACATGCACTGTCAGAGGGCTGGTACTGCACCACATTCACCAACCCCGGACACCACTGTCTGGTACCATGACCCCCCCCACTGTCCGACACATTGACCCCACAGGACCCGACACAGTGACCTCCCAAGGATCGGACAGCATCCGGCCAACGGACCTACCTTGATGGTGCGGTCGCCAGAGGCGCTCACGATGTACTTGTCGTCGAAGTCGACCACGTTGACGGCGGCCCGGTGTCCGACCAGCACACGGTGCAGATTGATCTCAGTGGGTGACACCATGTCCCAGACGGCGATCGAGCGGTCCTGCCGGAGCCACGGGGCGGCGCGAGGTCAGACTCGGCGCCAGAGTCACGGGGTTACACTCTGCGCCGGAGACACGGAGCGGCACGGGGTCAGACTCGGCGCCGAAGCCACGGGGTCAGACTCGGCGCCAGAGCCACGGGGTTACACTCGGTGCCGGAGACACGGAGCGGCACGGGGTCAGAATCGGCGCCGAAGCCACGGGGTCAGACTCGGCGCCAGAGCCACGGGGTTACACTCGGTGCCGGAGACACGGAGCAGCACGGGGTCAGAATCGGTGCCGGAGTCACAACATTACAAAACATCCGTTGCAAGGCTTCATCAGGTAGATATCGTCAAGAGGCTGCCACAAAGGCACGGCAAACAACTGTCAGCTAGCTGACATGGCGGCTTCCACAGGCACTTGGTGTACGGCGTCCACTGCCCAGACACGGAGCATAGCACATAACTCACCGCTGCCATCACAACTCCCGGCTTCAAACGAAAAGGAGTAACAAAAACACTTACATTCCTTGGTGGATACATACCACCCAAAACAAAGAAGGAGGAAAATGTTGTTAAATGTCAACCCCTGCCCAAAGAGTCAAATACACAAAAGACAGATCAGGCTGAAACGAAGAAAAAAATCCGAAAAAACATATAGTCTCTGAAAATCGGTGAAGTGAACATGATATTCCTATGGTTTTGAAGATAGATATTTGTGATTAAGGGCGAAACAACTGCTTTCATTTTCCAGCTTCCATTCTTGTGTGCACAAACTAGCAGCAGACAGCAGTGCAAATAGCTTGCTTGTGGATCGGAATGATTGAATTTCCGATTTAGAGCCGAGTGACGTAGCTTGGAATGAAGTGAATTGCAAACCAAATGGAATATCCATGCAGAGGAAACGAAAGCAACAGTAGCGATCTCAGGGTACAAAGTCAAATATCTCCTGATAAGATTGATTGATGATTGGGACTAAGGGGAACACCGACAGCAGGTAGCAAGGAAGCAATTGGGAGGCCACCGAGAGTCTAAAAATTGTGCCTGTAAAACGCCTTCCGACTTCCATCTCAGTGCCGTTCATGTATTCAGTGTCGCGGGACAGCGGCTGTGTACACCCACCTTGGAGCATGTGACCATCATGCCGTGAGCGAAGCGCAGGTGTAGCACAGCCTCGCAGTGGTGGATCAGTGTGTTGACCAGCTCGCCGGAGCCGACGTCCCACACGCGCACTGTCGAGTCCGACGACCCGCTGATGATCACCTTGTCGTCGTATTGGAGACACAGCACCGAGCCCGTGTGGCCCGTCAGCACTTGCTGCCGAACGTCATGTAACACGGTCAGTACCACACACAACCCCGTCAGTACCTAACACCTTAATATCAGCACCATACACATTACCACCAGTTCCACACACATCAATATCAGTACCAAACATATCACTGTCAGTACCTCACACATCAATATCAGTGCCACACATATCACCGTCAGTACCTCACACATCAATATCAGTACCACACATATCACAGTCAGTACCTCACACATCAATATCAGTACCACACATATCACCCTCAGTACCTCACACATCAATATCAGTACCACACACATCGCCGTCAGTACTTCACACCTTAATATCAGCACCATACACATTACCACCAGTACCTCACACATCAATAACAGTACTAAACATATCACTGTCAGTACCTCACACATCAATATCAGTACCACACACATCACTGTCTGTACCTTACACCTTAGTATCAGTACCATACACATCACTGCCAGTACCTCACACATCAATATCAGTAACACTATCACCATCAGTACCTCACACATCAATATCAGTACCACACATATCACTGTTAGTACCTCACACATCAATAGCGTACCACACATCACGGTCAACACCTCACACATCAATACTAATACCACACACATCCCAGTCAGTACCTAACATGTCACAGTCAGTGCCTCACACATCAATATTAGTACCACACATATCACCATCAGTATCTCACACATCAATATCAGTACCACACATATCACAGGCAGTGCAACACACATTGCCGCCAGTACCTCACACATCAATATCATATCACACACATCGCCATCAGTACCACACACATCACCACCAGTAACACACATCAATATCAGTACCACACATATCAGTCAGTACCTCATACATCAATATCAGTATAACACATATCACAGGCAGTGCAACACTAGAGTTCAGGGGCGCATCGACTGCGTCGGTCATGCAGCAGTCAGTACAACACACATCACAGTCAGTACCTCACACATCAATCGCAGTACCACACACATCACAGTCAGTACCTCACACACCAATATCAGTGTCACACATATCACTGTCAGTATATCACACATCAATATCAGCACCACACATATCACAGTCAGTACTGCACACATCACCGTTAGTACCTCACATGTCAATATCAGTACCACACATATTACCGCCAGTACCTTACACATCAATATCATATCACACACATCGCCATCAGTACCACGCACATCACCACCAGTACCTCACATATCAACATCAACACCTCACACATCAATATCAGTACCTCACGCATCAATATCAGTACATTACACATCAACACCAGCACGATACACAACAATATCAGCACCATGCACGTCACAGTCATTACCACACACATCACGGCCAGTACCTCACACATCAATAGCAGCACGTCAGACATCAATAGAAGTAACACACACATTACCGCCAGTACCTCAGACATCAATATCACTACCACCCACATCAAAATCAGTAGAACACACATCACCGTAAACGCAACACACGACGGGGTGAGACGGTATGATCGGTCATTGCCCCCAGTGACATACCAGAGTGCGGGGGGGGGGCATGGGATACGGTCAGGTCTTCAGTTGGGCAAAGGTCGCCAGTGATGGCCGCATATCCGGCCACACAATGCGTGCTGCAGAGACACCGCGCCCGACCCGGACGCCGGCCGCACCCAGCAGCGTGGACTCCGGTGGACGTCCGCAGGAGGTGACACACGCAGCGTTCACACTCGACTCCAGCGGAAGTTGTGGCTACAGAGGAGGCCCGGGGCCGACCTGACGGTTACCACACCGCCTCGATCCTGCCCTCGCGGCCGAACGCGCCCACCACCGGAGCGGAGCGCTCACCACCGGAGCGGAGCGGAGCGCTCACCACCGGAGCGGAGCGGAGCGCTCACCACCGGAGCGGAGCGGAGCGCTCACCTTCGTGCACTGCAGCGAGTTGCGATCCCACATTTTGATGGTGTTGTCGCGCAGGCCAGACACGATCTTCTTGTCGTCGTACTGGAGACAGTAGACGCCCTTGGACGTCTCTGAGCGGCAGTTTATCCGCTGCAGGTTGTGCTTGCCCGTCCGCCAGTTATTCTCTATGCTCTGACGAGGGATGCACGGCGTGAATGTGGACGCAATGCCGCTCACGGGAGACGTGATCGCGTCACATAGTCACGACACGCCGCAGATGGGACCGAACCACCCAACTCGGAGTCACGAGTTCGGAATCACGCGCCTCAGAGATTATTATCGGTAGATACGCACCACAAGGACTCCAGCAAGCATTGCTTTGGTGGTAATATGCCTAATAAGCAATCCTTCTGAACTTTCGGTTGGGTGAGATGCAAAACATATGCTTAAAATATAACTATGGTCGAACAAAACACCAATATAGGTATGTCGAGTTAACCTAAAGCACAAGGCGAACACGTCAAGGGATTATAATGCGTGTCTTCAGTTAATCTAACTAAATTCTTACCTCTATATCCTTAATAATTTTTGGGTAGAGTTTCCTATATTTCTGATGATCTGGAAGTGCTTGACCAGGCTTCGGTTTTCCTAAGTATTGTCCCCTGAAAACACGGACAGACATGAAATGATGTACCCACAAATCCTCCAATATACTACATGTCACACAGAAAACACCCATCCCAAGCTCAAAATATGAATATTGTGCACCAAACATTTGCGTCAACGCGAAAAGACTTTAGGACAGCTCTGGGTTGGTCGGTTAGTTGGTTATACGACACGTCGACTGTTGAGTCATATAGCGTCGCCAATCTCTCACGCCGATTGGTCGCGGGCGAAGAGTAGCGACAGGTGAGACTCGAACCCACAATCTTTCGATTGTGAGACGAGCATCTTACCCCTAGACCACTCGTCCCCGGACAGCTCTGGGATGCATCTCTGAGACAGCATTTGCTCTCTATCAACTAAAAAAACTATTCCACGTGACCAAAGCTCTTAGCATCAGTACAGAAAACACAAATCGACCACGACGGGACAAACTCGATCAAGGCTCTGACAGTGATGACAGGCACAGGGAAACGCATCACGACACAAGCGCGGATCGATCGCCAGTCCGCAGTAGCGGGCCGGAGTCCACCACCAGGTACGACTGCCTCACGTACCACCCTCGTCGCTCCGCCAGGCCGCGCCACAGTGGGTCGTTTCGCACTTTCTTCTCGATGAGCTTCTTCCAGAGCATGCCGTCGCTGATCACCCGCTTCCATTCTTTGCAGACCAGCTCGGCGGCACACAGCGACCGATCGTCTAGGTACGAGAGGATGCTCTCCGCCACGTGGTCCAGACCTTTGTCTGGGGGCAGGGGAGAAGGGAGGTCACCACACCGTCATGGTACGAGAGGACGCTCTCCGCCACATGGTCCAGACCTTTGTATCTATGGGCAGGGGAGAATGGAGGGCAGCCCACCTCACTGATACCCGTCAGGCAGTCCAGTGTTTCATCTAAGCGCAGGACATCGCTAACGGTGACTTTAGCACCGTATGAGGGTGCGGACACGCTGCAGCGTCGCCAATGTCGCCACTGACACTGACACTGACACCGTCAGTCGCCACTGACACTGACACTGTCACTGTCAGTCGCCACTGACAGTGTCAGTGTCAGTCGCCACTGACAGTGACACTGTCAGTCGCCACTGACACTGACACTGTCACTGTCAGTCGCCACTGACTGACACTGCACGCCACTGACACTGACACTGCACTGTCAGTCGACACTTTTTTTTTACTAACTACTTCTGACACTGACACTGTCAGTCGCCACTGACACTGACACTGTCACTGTCAGTCGCCACTGACACTGACACTGTCAGTCGCCACTGACACTGACACTGACACTGTCAGTCGCCACTGACACTGACACTGTCAGTCGCCACTGACACTGACACTGTCAGTCGCCACTGATACTGACACTGACACTGTCAGTCGACACTGACACTGACACTGTCAGTCGCCACTGACACTGTCAGTCGCCACTGACACTGACACTGTCAGTCGCCACTGACACTGACACTGTCAGTCGCCACTGACACTGACACTGACACTGTCAGTCGCCACTGACAGTAAATACATGTGGCATAGCCTCGGAACTTTGCATCGGGTCTGTCAACCCAGATCATGGGCAGCCTTCACCACAATATTTTACTTGAAGTGCGTGCATCCTGTGTTCAAAGAGGGTTCACGGCGGAATTTGTGGGGCTGGTCCAGCCGGCTCCTGCTAAAGGCGAGCTAGCCAGCCACAGGTTGCGTGGCTTTGACGCGACGTGACCTGCGCACCCCGAAGTCGAGCGGCCGGTGTCAGTCCCATGGAGGGTGCTGCGCTGAGCGCTGGAGGCAACACGAACTGAGCGAGAAGGCTGGCAAGACAAAACAAAATGATACAGCGTTGACATATATGCTAATTCAACAATTCGGCATGGCGCAATTCAGTTTGAAATATTTGTACCATATGCGCAGATCAGCCCCATTTCGGCATGTAAGCAGCCAAGTTCGATAGCACTGAACTATTGTTCGATAGCACTGAACTATTGTTCAATGCACACAGAGGCGCAGCCCTTAGGAAGAAAAAAATATAGTAGGGATTCACATCAGTATGAACACATCATAGTATAGTTAACGAAATAGAACCTAAAAACATAACCTAAGGCTGCATCTAAAATAATTTAGGTGTCTCTCAGTTGTATCTTTTCAAATAAGAAACCAAATGAAGAAATTCGAACTCAAAGAATACCACAAAAATCACGCCCACATACGGATACCTAGAGGGTAGAGAATGCCCATCAAACGCTGCAGCTCAGAATCCAAATCCAGCCGTGCTGGAGGCACACGACACCCCGTGTGGCGCTGTACAGCTCAGGTGGCTCGTCAGAGGTCGGACTGCCGACTACCGGCCGGGTTTGGGCGGCACACGACAGGACACCACGTGTGGCGTTGTACTGCCTGCCAGTCTCAGGTCACGTGACCGGCTGCTGTTTGTAGGTGACGTGGACGGCCCGAAGGCACGACACATCTGGGTGGAATATTGCTTCCTGCGTCACTTAATCACATTCACAGTTGTGGTCACCGCAAACACAACACCCGGACCAGATATTCAACCTGTGACCGGACACTTTTTGTCTAACGGAGACATTACAATGAATTAGTGAGCATATTACAACACTGTGAAGCAAGCGCAGGAAGCCACAGTTTCCTTCCCGGAACACATTACGAAGAACCATCGGTTTTCCCACCTCACAGAAATAACACAATATGTGAATTCGTTTCCTTCAACTTTGACTGAAACAAACACACGGAAAGCCCTTAGGGAAACATAATATCGTTCGGTAACAGTATGGCATCAGTCACTGGAACGACTCGCGTGACACCACGTCGACACCTGGATGTTTACTAACGAACCAGTAATCGCACATCCGTCACACTTCTACAATGCAGCACGTCCTAGCAAAGAGCGCGAAACTCGTGCGGTCTTCGCGCTTCTCCATCTAATAGACACATTACGAAAAACATAGTTAGATCGAAGACAAAGTTAACCCCATGACCTTCAACTGATTGGACACTTTCAAAGTGCATGTTACTAGTGTTAGGCAGTTGCTTCATTACATCCATGCATAAAAAGGCTCAAGGAAAACGGGTCGGCGGAAACGCCTAAGCCGTGAAAAAGCACCTGTGTACCACATGCAATCGGCCGCAAAACAGATGTGTGTGTGTGTACCGGTGGAACAGCGTCAGTTCCACTATGAGGTTATCAGAGGCGGCCGTCGTCCTGATTGTACACCGCAGCGCACGAACCTACCCTGGTGTAACACCATCTCACCCGATCCCGTGGGTGAGGTCATCACGTGCGGTACCAGCTGGTACAGCCGGTGCACTGACACCGCCCCGGTACCCCGTGAGTGAGGTCATCACGTGCGGTACCAGCTGGTACAGCCGGTGCACTGACACCACCCCGGTATCCCGTGGGTGAGGTCATCACGTGCGGTACCAGCTGGTACTGCACACTCATACGGTAGTTGATCGTCAGAGGGCTCTCAGCCGGGGCAGCCCAGACAGTTGCAATACTGACTGACTGACTGACCAAACTGTACCATGCCCTCGGGACTGAACGCTGTCGAAAATAAACAACTACTTCATGGGCGATGAATAATTTACAATACAACTGATCTCTTCATCAGGGAAGCCATGGTCTGGCGACTGACGATCGACGTGAACACCGACAAATACCACAGCCCACCATCTCACCAGCAGGCAACAGCAGCCAGCACGTCCGCACAGCGTCCGACCGCTTACCTGGCAATAGTGAAATGAAGTCCCGCTGCAGCATAGGCTTCAGAAAGGTGTCGATATTGTTGTGCTGGTAGTGGCACATTTGCGACAGCAGGTATTCGACAAACTCCACCTGATCTTGCTCGCTCCATTTTTCGAAATACTTGAGGCAGGCGTCGCGCTCGGTCAGGTACTGATCCGAGGGTTCCCTCCGCGGCGGGTCCAAGCTCATCACAGTCATCGGCACCTGTGGCAGGTCGGTCGGTACCATCACATCACATGTCGTATGCCACACCAGCTCATCACAGCCATCGGCACCTGTGGCAGGTCGGCCGGTACCATCACATCACATGTCGTATGCCACACCAGCTCATCACAGCCATCGGCACCTGTGGCAGGTCGGCCGGTACCATCACATCACATGTCGTATGCCACACCAGCTCATCACAGCCATCGGCACCTGTGGCAGGTCGGTCGGTACCATCACATCACATGTCGTATGCCACACCAGCTCATCACAGCCATCGGCACCTGTGGCAGGTCGGCCGGTACCATCACATCACATGTCGTATGCCACACCAGCTCATCACAGTCATCAGCACTTGTGGGAGGTCGGTCGGTACCATTACGCCACAAGTCACACCAACAGGTTAACTTACACCACAACAGGTTAACTCACACACATGTCAAACGCCACACCAGCTCATCACATCCCTCGGTACCTGTAACAGTTTGATCAACACCACCACACACATCACGGCAAACGTCGCACCAACTCATCAGTCATCAGCACCTGTGGCAGGTTAACCGGCACCATCATACACATCACGTCAAACGCCACACCAGCTCATCGCTGTGATCAGCACGTGTAGCGGGACGGCTGGTACCATTGTGGGTAGACGTCAGGATCGTTTGTGTGTTAGTTTTATGGTTCCGAATTTGCATAGACTCGATGATTTTCACTTCGTCTGTCTTTCCACGTTCGAAAGATGCTGATACGAATAATTGGAATGGATTGTACCGTGAAGGTGGTTGTTGTCAATGTGGTAGAATAAAGGAGTATTCTGCATCTTCTTCATTGAGGCTCTGCGGTGTTCATTGAAAAATTGTCTGACACTACTTCGTGTTACACGATGCATGTGGTATTGTTTGTGTTGTGTGGGCAGATTAGGCATGTTTGTGACAGATGGTGCTTTTGACGTGACATTGACTGGCTAGGCCAGCGTTGCATATGTGACATTCCCTGTGACATGCTGAACATGCAGGTGGATACAGAACAGAGCATGCAAATATTTTGGAGAGTGATTTACCGCTCGCCCACGCAAATTTTATCAGCAGACCCATGGTCTTCACTGTGATGCTTACTCTCCAGCATAAAGTGTTATCTACATAGGGAAGGGTTAGGTGGGCTTTATGCTAAGCCAATGCTGTTTTCTTTTGGGGAAGAGAGGTGGTTCTAGGACTTCTGTATTGGTGTCTCATCAAAGGGTTTGGTGTCATACAAAAGTAAATTTGCTATCTTGTTCATTTTGTTAGTTTGTGGGGATAACCATGCCATAATAAGTGTCTGTATTGTATCCATTCCTGTTATTATCCATGGCTCACATTAATATGTTGTCGACATATCGGAAATATGTTACTGACACGAGGCTATGTGACATGAGCACTTGTGATTCCAGTGCATGCATCAAACAGTATCACGATTAATGGTGCTTTTTAGATGTATATCATCAAACACTTCTGTTGTCCTAAATATATCATACAAGATACAGCCAACAGCGAACTACAAGTGTGGGGATAATCAAGGAGAAATGAAAAATACAAAATGTGACCTTAGGCCAGGTCATTTGGCCAAACCAAGATTAAACTAGAAAGTATTTGTACAAACTTTGCACATAATCAATATTGCTCAAACCAGGAATACATTTGGCAGCAAATCATGTCCTGCAAAAGCATCCCATGCTTTAAGTCAATATTAGGTCAAGCCACTGAGATATGACCTAAAACATCTTGATCATTATATGTATTCCAGGTGGTATGGAGGTTGACACATGTAGTTTTGTGGAGGAGAAATAATCACTTATAAAAGGTAATTTTGCATGACTAGTTCATTCCAGATGTGATTGTGTCCACAAATTTGATGATAAAATTTTGGATTATGATCAAAGATATATTGATAGCATTTTTAAAACAGAGATTTTGGAATATTTCCTTTGAAGATTATCAGAGGGCCCAAAACATTCGGTTTTACGTTGGTGACATTACCCTTTGCTGAATACTATCTCTTTCAAAACCTTCAACAGTTCATCGCATATTTCCCAGTATTTGACTTTAATGTGATTGGTGAACTTGACCTTTGTATGTGTCACCTGTATTAGATCAAGTCTTCTGTTTGCATACCATCAATATTGCAGCATGAAATCACATGTTTTACAGAAAAAGTCAGAAAACTAAGGCAAAGATGGGTGAATGACTGACCTGGTGACTGATTGCCCTGACTGACTGACTGACCCACTTGACCTGACTTGGAGGGTCAACAAAAAAGAGAGATGCTTCAATTAAGTCCACAAGTTCAAGGATGTAGTTACACCATGCCATTTACTGTATCTCTCTATGCTGCTTAGAACAGAAGCTAGTGTGGTCGGGAAGGGGGGGGGGGAATGACCCCCACACACCAGCAGTAGACAATTATCCTGCAATGCGATGGTTAAGAGATGTAAGCATGATGTGAAGCTGCATGTGAAAAATTGGCAAGCAATCGTCTAATACCAGTTTTGTTTAGAGCAGGTCCAACAACAATAACAACGGCCTGAAGGTGATGGATAAGTTCTAAATCACACAATATAGTGGATATTAATTATGCAATTGATATGCTCAACACAGGATATACATGAAATCATGACTTAGGTCACAAGCATGCCTTCCATTATGCGCTCCATTCAACTAATTTGACAAATTTATTGCAGATATATTGTAGTATTACACCTGGTATGCATCACCAGGATTTTTTGTTGTTGTAAGATCTCCCAATACCTTGGACAGATGTGCTAAATAAACATGATGCCAAAAACCAAGATCAAAGCTAATCAGGTTGAAATGACAAATAATACTTCAGTAGCCTTAATCATATATGCAGCATAAGCCTGGATGTCACTCCAATGTTTCTTCCTGGAATTGCTGCAACTTGGTTGACTTGGTTTACTTTTAAAATGATACACCTGCATCTTCTAGCATGATACCATGACATTTAACAACTTCAGCAAGTTGAGTACAAGATCCAGGAACTCCAAGGATTGATGTGAATTCAGTATGATTAAGCTTCATTTTGCAAACATTTTATCAGCATTCATGGAAGCTTGGTGGCTTAACTATTGAGCATGTGTGCATTAATGATATTCATGGTGCTAATCTGGCTGATCAGCTTCAAGGGACATGAAAGTATCACAAGGAGGGTCATATAACAAATTATTACCAGAAAGATAATGCAGGCCATCTACATCAATTCATAAAAAGTGGCCACACAATTTGATGCTGCATATTCATCTTGATAGGCACAATCTTTTAAGGGATACTCAACATGGATTTCGATCTTGAAGGTCATGTTTAACCAACCTTTTGGAGTTCATGGAGTATGTTACTAAAGAAGTAGACAATCAAAGCAGGATGGATGTTGTGTACTTGGACTTTAGCAAAGCTTTTGATAAAGTTCCACATGGGAGGCTAATTCATCAACTACAGCAACATGGGATTGTTGGAAAAGTTCTAGGTTGGATTGAAGCATGGTTGAGGGGAAGGAAACAAAGGGTAATGTTAAATGGATGCAAATCTGATTGGAAGGATCTTCTGAGTGGAGTACCACAGGGCTCTGTTCTAGGGCCACTTCTCTTTATCAACTTTGTGAATAACATTGAGGTAGGGCTGAGGAATAGAGTGTTCGAATTTGCTGATGACATCAAGCTGGTAGGAGTGGCAAACAGTTGTGATCAATCTATAAATATTCAACTAGACTTGGAGGACCTAAAACAGTGGGCTGATCAATGGCAGATATCTTTCAACTATGACAAGTGTAAGGTTATGCATCTGGGGTCTGGAGGTCAAACTTTCAGATATACAATGGGAGGGAGGGAACTGGATGTTATTGAAGAGGAAAGGGACTAAGGTGTGTTGGTTTCAAAATACATTAAAGCAGAAAAACAATGTAGCTCAGCTAGTAACAGGGCACTCGGAATGCTGGGACTCATTAATAGAAGTGTGATATATAAGAGCAAGGAAGTCATGAAAAAACTGAACTTAGCATATGTGTGACCCCACTTGAAATATTCTGTACAAGCATGGAGCCCCTACCTAGAAAAAGATATAGACATGTTAGAAAGAGTACAGCACAAAGCAACCAGACTCATCAGTGGAATAGATAACTTAGAATATGGAGAAAGGCTTGTGGCATTAGATATGTATATGAGATTAAGGGGGGACATGATTGAAATGTACAAAATTGTTAAAGGACTAGATCATGTCAATTTGAATGGCACTCTTCAGTTTAGAGTATCACATAGAGGTCATCAATTCAGTTAGTTAGTTATTTGGGCTTAAGGGCATGCCGACGGTCATCAATTCAGGTTAGACAAGTTCAGGTGTACGACGGTTAAGTGACAACAGGTCTTCAGTCAAAGGGTTATTGATCAGTGGAATGGGCTGCCTGCTCATGTTGTGTGGAGTTCCTCATTGAATGTATTTAAAAGTAGGGTGGACAAATTTTTTAGACAGGAAAATTTTGTTTTTCAGTTCTAATTTGTGATCGATGGGGTGAGATTTATGTTAAGAAAGTGTGCATGGCACAAACCCCTTTAAGCAGGCATGGATGCAGTTGGCAAAAATATTGATAAGGCATTCAATCCACATGTGTTAAGAGAGGTCAGGAGAATAGGGCTGGATAGCTAGGGTAGATAGGCATTGATAGGTGTGTGGGATATTGGAGGACTGGTTTCTTCAGGATGTGGGATGGTTGGGGTGGGTCTTTTTACCAGGCTTATGGTATCTTCCATTTACAAACTTAACTGGATGGGCCCTTGGGTCTCTTATTACGTCTAAATGCTTTATAACTTTATATAGGGTGTACCTAGCAGTGGATTCAGCACCTTCCTTTGGGATGTGATACTGATGAGATTGTCTATGGTGGCACAATGGGTATGATGGGAGGAGTTTGTAATTGTTGAGTGTGTTATGCAATAGCAAGTGAATGGTGCTAGATAGGCTGGGATATATAGCTCCCTAGGAACTTGAGATAAGGGATTGATTGGGGTGAGAGTATGTACATTTCTAGTACCTTTTCTAGATAGCCTTAACCCAGATGGGTGGGTCCCTGTGGCTCTTATTAAGCCTTAACACTTTATGACTTTATATGGACTATGGTAACAAATTTAACCCTGGTGGTGGAATCTGATTTCCTTTGTACAATATCCAGCATGATTATCTTAAATAGTGAAGAAACTTTGCAAACTTCACACACTAACATTCATTTGGCAAGCAAGACTGAATCATTGCACAAAAAAACAATCTGATTGAACCCACATCTCATTAGCACTTGTAATACAATATCATGGACCAATGTATGAAAGGCTCTATACATACCTAAGAAAAGGTAATTTTTGTATTCAAAAGAATTCATAACTTAAAACCACGAAGCATGGATGCATCAGGAGTGCCATTTATGAAAACTAATATATGGGTACATACAGCTGCCCAAGAAAAACTATAACTGAATCAAGACATTTGAACATATTAAGTGGAAATGGAGGACTGGGGGTACAATGGAATTTTCTTGCCCAACTTTAGGTTAGTTGAACAGTGTTAAAATAATGTTTTTTGGAGCTAAGCCCACAATCTTACAATGAAGAGTCCAATGCATTGCCAACTTAGCTACCTTGACCTTGTCTCAATGTTGGGCTACCACAATTTGGCATTGGAAAAGCATGCACCCCTTAATGCTTCATATGCTCAATTGTATTTCATAAAATTGAAATTGAACATGAAGTTTCAGCTTTGTGATTCATAAACCTAGCAGATGGGCTTCCAAAAATTGGAAAAGGGGAGCAGAATGCATACATGTTTGTATTTAGTAAAACTATACTTCATTCTTTCTTTGTAAATGAAGATTACTACATGTACCTACTGCTTCAACTTAAATTGAACAGCTTATTTCAGACATCTTTTTTTTAACTGTAGCTCATAATTAGCAAATCCAGCACTAGTTTTTTGGGAGGGATGAGTTAGAAACAAAGTGATGCAGGTTTTTGTCATGATTATCAGTTTCAAGAAATGTACCAAGAGCCTCACTGAGTTTCAGGTATGTTCTGTAGCAGATAATGGATGAAGGGAGAAGAGGGAGATCCTGCTGTAAGAGATTACTTGATGTACTAATGAAATATATCATTGAATACCTAGTTAGGTACATTTGTTTACCTGATATCATCATTCACCTGCCAGTCATAAGTGCTAGATAAGAGCCATATGTGTCCATTTAGGTTAAGCCTTCAAGGGGGGATGGCATAAGACTAGAAAATGACAATCAGATACCCTAATCAATACCATACACCAAGTGCTAAAGAAACTATATAATGACATACAAAATATGCACTTCATGCATATTTTCACCTTTCCCTTTGTCAAAGTTAAGAAACCCTTAGAGTTTGGACAAAATCATAACCATCCACAGGCATGAGGTACCTATCCAAGATGTCCACCACTTGTAACAAAAAGGTGGTAAAAGCTTTAGGTGAGAGATAGTAATATTGCCAAGGCAGGTTTGGCTCAGCCTTCCCATCATATACCAAATTAAACCTCCTTACTATGAACAAAAGTAGATTAAATACTCTGTAACAAAGGCTTCATCTTCATGACATTAGTTATTCCAGTACTATTTGTAAACCTTAATTTATCACAGTATGAAATGTCTACATTCCCATGCACAAAACCTTGTGCTAAAATAGATACCCAACATCAAAGCAACCAAATGAGATGAATTAAAATGAGCAATGCATCCTCCACTTTGCATGATACCTAGGTAGGGGAAGAGGGGGGTTTCTGAACACTTAAGACATGCAACAAATAGCTCTACTGCTGCTTCTGTATGGCCAAACCAGTAATTGTACTGTTTACTGAACACAAAAATAAGCAAGCTATCCATATTCAAACAGTCCCTTTTGATGAAAATCATCTAACTACTTGCAAAGAGTAACTATAAAACAGATAATTATTTTGTAGCGTAGTGCCACATTCTGAACATGAAAATGTGGTTGTGCAGGATTACTTCACTGTAGCTTTTGTGGTACAAGTTATTAGCAGCCACTAAAAAATACTGGTGTAATTGCAAAACAAATATCAGAGGTCACTTGGTTTTCTTAATGGTTTTATGGTTATGGTTGGTTTTAACTTAACTATAGTTTCCTTAAGCCAACTGCTCCCAGGAGCTTAAAAATGGCACCTGCAGACTCTGGTAGCTTCATAAACACAGAATTGACAGAACTATGTGATCAGACCTTAATATTTTGGTAGAAAAAGGTCCATCATTTATGAATACCACCATCTTTTTGCTATTTATGAGTTGAACTTGACATGGGAGACGTCCAAAGGTAGGTGTTCAGGAAATGGACCTACTTAGCCTGATAGGTACCTATCTAGTCATAAAGTGTTAAGGCTTAATAAGAGCCACAGGGGCCCATCTGGATTAAGCCTATCTAGAACAGATACTATAAAAACACATGTTCTCACCCCAAGCAATCCATTATCTCAAGTGTATCAATCAATCTTCCTACCTACATGTCTACCTAGGAGTTACCTAATTCTGAAAACGAAATAATGCATACTTGGCGCAACTAAACGCTCTGCTGTTCTCCACTCACCACATTTTTCGACTCATTCTTCGGAGCATCCCGGACATCAGTCTCCATTTCAAGAAACTTAGTGGATACCCATCAAAGGCCAACCCTTCCTACCCACAACTGACCGAACGTTCTCAATGATGAAAGCCTATTTCGAATTCACACATCAAAATGATGATGACTTTACCAGGACGACAAAATAATTATGTTCGAGACTACTCCAAAGATTCGTTCAAATTCCTTTAGCTACCCTAAATATCAGAGATGATTAGCCATGCCTTACAACACCGAGGAGAAACCGTAACAAACGCGAACGAAAAGTAGGAAGACGACCTCTTTTTAGTGTGACGTCACATATGACTTTCATGCGCCAGAAATCAGCAGATTGAATGATATCGTGACTGGAAGATTTTTTTTTGCCACCTAAATGACGTCATACAATATTTTTCACAGTTTTATTCAAGAATCGTCCACAATTTGTATCACTGAAAATATATCCGTTCTCTTTTAAACCATTTTCGTTAAAGTGTTGTAAGAAAAGAAGGATATATTTTTGCTTTTGTTCCGAAGATAATAGTAATCTCAGACGGAACGCCATGTAGCAATTGGTCTACACTGCTACATTCGCGTTTGCCGCATTTTAGTTTCCGTGTTGTGGTCTTGTCAAAAGGTGCGAAATTCCCGTTTGCAAAAACCACAAAAGATCCTTCTTGGTATCTGAAATTCGGTATGTCCCTGCTCATTAGACGTAGCTGTGGTTATTTCTCTGCATTATTTTCACATGTTGATGTGACGAGATAGATACCAAGAATATAATGCTGTAGGTTATTGGGAAATCATCAAAAAGGTGATAATCCGTGTATGTCCGGTATCCGGTAATAATTAATTGGTACGAATATGAAGTCAAAAGGCGTAGTGTTCAAACTTAATAAGAACCACAAGGGCCCATCCAGGTGAAGTCTGTAAAGGGAAAATAGTATAAGCCTGGATAAAAAGACACTAATGATCACCCCAATCAACACCACATCCCAAATTACAAAGGAACCATCCACCAACATCCCACACACCCATCCATGCCTGGCTAGGTACCTTGCCTATCCAGCCCTATTCACTCAATCCCTCATAACTCACACATGGATGGAGTGAATAATTTTCACACCATCCATGTCTGCTTAAATGAGCCTGTACATGCACACCTTAGCAACAATCCTACCCCACACATCACTAATTAGACCTCAAAGCAAGATTTTCAAGTCTACAATATCCCTCCTGTTTTTAAGTACATTCCATGAGGGACTCCCCACATCCAGTGATAAATTACTTGTGTAATAGAGTGGAATATGCCACTTTCTGAACACTGAGTTGACATCCTTCCCAAAGAAGTACCAATGTTGTGCTTCTTGGTGCATGCTTGTGAAGTCTTCATGCCTCATTTCTAACAGTATCCAATTTCATGTATCATGCATATGCTCTCACCTGGTTCTCTCACCTGGTTGGCTCCCCATATACTCAAGCATCACTCACCCAGAGATGAGTTCCGTGCCCGATGAGGGGAGCCCGTATCTGCAGGTACGTCAGTCCCCTAGATTAAGGAAAATATTGTTATCAGATAGTCAGGGCAAGACACAGGAACTGGAAAGTGTACCTTAGCAGAATTTGTATGCTTAGAGTAGCCACTACATTCTGCTAATATTTTGCTGTCAGTCAAGATTTCTGAAAAAGAAAATATAGAGATTGAATACAGAGATTGAATACAGAGATTGAGTATAGAGATTGAATACAGAGATTGAATGTAGAGATATATAGAGATCTCTATATTCTGAATATAGAGAAGTTAAGCTACTCGTCATGTTTGATTAGTATATTATCATGGTTAATCTATTCAGTATATTCATGCAACAAATATATATAACATTATAACAGTTCATGCAACATTATAACAGATCCAGGATCATAGTAACAAACATTATGTAGTGCAATTCCAGGTAGTGAAATGGTGAAATTTTCTGGAGATAAAAATATTATTGGTTGGACATGAATAATGAAGCTTGGTCTAAGTGCCCTAAAGACCAAATAATGACTACAATTATTTTTGATTCAGACAATCCAGTAAATTTGGATTTTAGGGTTTTAGATTTAAGATTTTAGATAAGATACTGAGCAAATTATATCTGAGTGGCATGCTCATGGATGTCATTGAAACAATGCTGCATCTCATTTCTGTTGGTATTGCTTACTTTTCAATTGGGAAGGAAATCATACCGAAAAGTGGGTTTCAAGTGAGGAAAAATAGGAGGATCAATGCAGCATCAAAATCTACAGTAGCGTAACCTGCTAAATTTTCATTTTAGGGCAGTAATGATATTTTTATAAATTTGTGCTTCCAGGTGTTGTATGAATCCATGAAATCTATCTTTCCAGTGCAATGTTCTTGAAATTTACGAATAGGATGAGACCATTCATTTCCTGTGTAAATGCTTACTTTTCAGTTGGAAGGCAAATTGCACAAAACGGGCTTTGTGTTGGATAATATACCATACAAATATTGTAAGAAGGAAAAATGGAACAATGTGACATATCCTAGCCTATGCAAGATAAATTATAAAAAGGGGAAATTTGAAGCAATTTTCTCCAGAAGTTCTGAACTTAGAATGCCTAACCTAACCTAACTGTACCTAGCCTAGACTAACCTGTTTTTTTTTAAAGAAGACAAATTCTTATTTTAAAAATCCAAATAAAAAACCAAACCTAACCCCTTTGTTTACTTCATGGGGATAAAATGTATGTGAAACTTGTCTTGTGAATACCTTGAAGCACAATAACACCCATATTTTGAGAATATGTTCTAATACCATGTTTATGAATGTCATGAAAATGATATTACCACTCATTTCCTGTGCAAATGCATACTTTTTTGGTGGGTTAGGAAAATAATGGCAAGAAGTGACCTATCTTAATATCTATGTATCTACATATAATATCTAGATATAAGTAAACTTAATAAAGGAATATATTTCAGTGAAGTAGTATAATGAAGAATAATGTGAAGTAAAAACCTAGCCTAGCCAAACCTATCCTTACCTCTCTTTCATCATGTTTTAATAATAATAAGCAAATATATTCCTTGAAAAATTCAGAATTTCAAGAAGCCTAACCTAACCTAGCCTCTTTTTGCTTTGCAGAAGTATAATATGTATGAATCTCCTATTGTGAATGTCATGATTTGCAGTATTAACATAAACTAAACTGTCATGGCCTTATTCGGATTCTTTTGCACTGTTTTATAAAATTAAAATTTCAAAAACCTAACCCATCTCAACATACCCTAACCTAAAAAATGCCCAATAAATTTGTGGTTTAAGGTATTTATTAAGGCATGACCGGTGCTGTGGCTAGCAAAGCTGTTTCCCAGCTGCCCACATATGTGCAGGCATAGCTCTTCCCTAGATGCGACACAAATTGTACGCCAGTGTCCAAAATCACCTGTCGTCCATTCGGTGCAGAACAGGAAAGCTTCCAGTCAGTAAACACTTCAATGGACCAGACTACAAAGTCGAAGATTTCTGCATAGTAGGGCTAGAAAGTGTTTGGAAGGAAAATGTGGTTTATAGATGGCAACAGGAAAACAGATTGATCAGCATATTGGGAACTGTGTCGAAAGTAAGGCGACTTAATTGGAGAAAAGAAGGATTTAGGAGGTGATATGGTGTACAATGTTTTACATGACGGTCGCGACTGCGTCGGCAATCGGGGACGAGTGGTCTAGGGGTAAAATGCTCGTCTCGCAATCGAAAGATTGTGGGTTCGAATCTCACCTGTCGCTACTCTTCGCTCGCGACCAATCGGCGTGAGAGATTGGCGACGCTATATGACTCAACGGTCGACGTGTCGTAAAACCAATAACCACCAACCTGCTTCGGTAATCTGGCTTCTGTTATGTTGTAAATTTGTGTTTGAACACTATATGCTTTACATTGTTTACACAGGTGTTGGCATGTGAGGGTTTCATCTTGGATTCGTCTGTTAGATTATCCAATGTGTGGCTACCTAGTTGTGCTTAATCAGAGGTGTCTTAGACAGCTTCGTTTGACAACTGATTTTCATCTTAGCATGAATTGTTTTTATTGTCGAATGTGGCGAACACATGGCGCAATGTAGCACTGAAGAAGTTACGATGTCATGTTGACACTGTTTATATACATATATATACATGTATACATACATACATACATACACACACACACACACACACACAGACACACACACACACACACATATATATATATATATATATATATATAAAATATACGTATGCATGTATGCAAATATACATAGTGTTAAAATAATGGTTTTTCGTTAGGTGTGAGATGTCGAAATGAGTCCAGTAGGATGTCGAAATTTGCCACAGAAATGATATCACCAACGATAATAAGTTCTTCAAACACAATTTAGATCCAAGAGCATACTCATATGCGCACCTTTTTCCTTTGTTTTGAGATATCTAATTTAGGGGTAACTATTTTAGTGGTAGCAATATAAGATATATATCCTTATCAACTGATATTGTATAGCAGTCCACATCATAGGCAGGCAATCCTATCTGGAATGGTGCTAAGAAATGTTTGTGCATCAAATTCCACAATGGTAAGCATCAGCATGATACTTATCAACAAGAGACTGTTAGAAATTAGATATGAAGACTTTATAACGGCTCGTCACGAAGTACGATGTCAATGCACTGTTGGGAGGGAGGTCAATTCAGTGTTCAGAAAGTGGTATGTACCACCCTACTTCACGAATAATTTATCACTGTATAATACATACACACATACATCTCCTTGGAACAGCATATTTCACGTTAAGCTGCTGTTTTGTAGCACATTCAAGGTTCTCGGTCAGTCGTCTTCCATCCGTGAGAAAAACATTCAATATTATACTTATTCTATTGAGCAATGTGTCTACAGAACAGGTGACCTCATCAGACATTAAGCAATAGTCGCACGGTCACAAGTAACATACATTTAGACGCTAGTCGTTCATGCGTGGGCATCTCGATCAGGTAATTGCTGTTATTTTCAGACTGTGCTTGAAGTGGTATAATTACAATGCAAACAGTAGGAGTGATAGTGTGTGCACCCTTAGTGCAATTATGAAAATATTCGTGAGATAACCCAATTAACTCATATGAATGAAATGAATTGATCATGTATGCAAAATGCTCCATGCAGCGACGATCATACTACAACAAATCAGTTATGTCAATGGCATAACACTATGATATCACTATGTCGTGGTGTTAAGTGCTGTCCATCAACAGAGAGTGAGGGAGAGGGCTAGGGAGCATGCTTGTCATGTCCATTTAAGGAGTAATCACTTGGTCTTGGTCTCGAATAAAGACAGCCTCCAGCACCTTCAGTTTGTTTTCTTTGAGCATTCTGGCAGAGTCGACGAAGGCGATGAATGACGAACAATGGCACGAGAACGTTGCACTCTGGCAGATTCGATAAAGGCGATGGATGACGAACAATGGCATGAGGATGTTACATTCACCAGTGCACCATATATTGTTATGCCAATGACGTATTTCATTCGTTAAATGATAATGCCGCATTGTGTATGTTGCTTAATCAAGTATACCTACTGATTAATTTCATTGATGTAGATTAATTGGATCATCATGTATATCTGGATATTTGAAACATTACCCAGCATATCATTTATTTTTTTCTGTGTTATAATTGGACTATCAAAAACAGTATCGTTTGGCTTTTGAAGGTCCTCAAAGTTCTGGATTATTTTGTTAAAGAAAACCAAAAAAACAATAAAGATATATGTTCGAAAAGCTTTGTACTTCGACTTGTTTTTCCCTGCCTTTCACGAGCCATGATGGAGTACAACGGACGATAGTGAATACATTAATACGGCTTGTCAAAACAAGCGGAAGTACACACTTTTCGTGCATCTATATTTAACAAATGATAATCCAGAGAAATCCTTCCAGAAACCAAAGTTTCAGAAACTAGATGTAATTACTTTTGAAAACAGCGTTGTTTTAAAATACAGAATTTATCTAATCGGGAAACCCATGAATGTATGACTATCATTATGTGTTTGTGTAGTTGTGACAATGCACCTGTATTGCTTAATGTCAGTTGTTCTGACGGAATATTGCATGATAATATGGGCACCAAAATTATTGTTAGTCCCACTGATGAACGACGATTGATCCGGAGTCTTGAATTTTTGGAAGAATGCTGACTAACGGAAAATATGCTGTCATGTTCAATAAGAACACACACGCACGCACGCACGCACGCACGCACGCACGCACGCACATACACATACACACACACACACACACACACACACACACACACACACACATATATATATATATATATATACATACGCATTTACTCACATCAACGCACATCATATATACACATCAACGCATTTACTGGCAGTACTGTTGACCCTGCAGCAATTTGCAATGGGCTTGTCTCTTGGATCTGAAGAACCTCAATGGGCATGGGCAACATGAGCATCAGTTAACTTTAGGTTACCAGCATGATGCACTGCTGTATCAGTTCTTGTTTGCTATGTTAATATGCAATGATTGCTGGTTTTCCTTTGTTGAACAAATCTTCACTGAACATTTATTTTGTTCCTTATTTGTTTTATTGCATTTATTATTTTGTGTGTTGTTATTTATTTTAACTTGCTCCATTTGTGTTGTTTCAGTTGGCTCTGCCCCGTCCACTGGGACCGGTGGGGTGTGTGTGACGTGTGTGCAGCTCGGCCATGTGGCACAGTCGTGTGACAAAAGGCCGCAGCTGGCGGCGTGCGCGACCGGCCCAGGTGCGGCTCGGCGCCTCCAACACACGCCGTCTGCCTCCCCCACCCGTGATGCAGGTGCGGCACGTCTCCAGCCACCATTGTTGGGTCGGAGGCGACTACCGAAACAGCGGCACATTCCACAACCGCTACCTGGAATCTTCGTTGTTTGGTTAAATAATCAGCGAAGTAAATATTGGTGTGCCATGTCACACAGCTGTTTCTATCTGAACTCGACAAAATATCATGTTCGTCCAAAGTTAAGTAAAAATTCAGCAGCTCCCCCTGCCACCTGCTGAACATATTGTTTCCTGGACAGGTGGAATTAGAGAAGTCTACAATATTTGTATTCGGGATCATTTGTTTTATACATGGACTTTGTTTTTCGTACCAACATTTTGTCCCTCTACATCCCTGTCCTGACCATGCTTAGTGAGAAGAAAACATTTTTGTAGTGAACTAGGACTGGGGAAAAGTCCCAAATAACATGCTAATAAATCCCTGTGAGTGCTTCCGACGGGCGCAATTCTTAGGGCACTAAAGGTGACTTACTATCTCATTAAGCAACGAAGTACTAGACCAGACAGTTTTTTTCAATTATGCTTGTAATATTTTACATGAGACTGCTGTCGACACCAAGGTCATAAAGTCTCATGTACCAGGGATAATAATTTCCACTCGAAGCAGCGTTTTTTTTATTCGACCACTCAAAAAATTGTGCAAGCGTAATTCATGTCGGTTTGACTAGTGAGGCGAACTTCCCGACAATGCATATTTGACATGTATCTCGAAATAGTTGACAATAATTCAGCTAATTTATGTTGTCTAATGGTTAAAAGTGGGGACTTTCAGGCGAGGGCCCGCCAGGATTCGACGTTGGCGAAAGTCTTGTCCTGCCAGGATGGCATTATTCATCTTCCACTGAAACTACAAAAAGGGAACAGTGTTGGTGTTCCAGAATCACACAGATGCTACGCAAATGAAACACGCACTGATATCAACGTCAGAATGTCGGGCAACGTGACAAGAAACTAATGTTGGACTACCACGTGGAGGAACGGCGATATCTAGGTTTATCTATGATTTAATATATCCAAAAGCAGATTTAAGGTGTCGAGGCTTGTCAATGGAAAGCGAACAAAAACGTCACCCAACAGCGGCGGATCATTTGTCAATAGACAGTTCTCCGCCTCAGCTGAGCGGACGCCGTCTGCCGGCAGTGACGGCGAGCCCAGCAGGGCCGACCGCCGCCAGACATGCTGCCGCTCTTCACACTCAAACTCAACCATAAGCTGATGCCCGGCCTGGTGACGCTGGGTGTGTTCGACGGCACCTACCCTTGTCTGACGGCGGCCACCAGCGGCGATAAGGTACGGACGGTGGGCACAAGCGGCGGTAAGGTACGGACGGCACCTACCCGTGTCTGACGGCGGCCACCAGCGGCGATCAGGTACGGACGGTGGGCACAAGCGGCGATAAGGTCGGACGTGGGCACAAGCGGCGGTAAGGTACGGACGGCACCTACCCGTGTCTGACGGCGGCCACCAGCGGCGATCAGGTACGGACGGTGCCAGTGTCGGAAAAGTAGGCTGTTCCTGGATTTTAACACAAGAACATTATCCTCTGTGGAGTCAGCTATGAAACTTGTGGCATGTAGCCAGGACATATATGGCACAATCTCAAGCGATGTGTGCTTGTTGACTATGACTATCATATTGTATGAAGTTGCACCTTGTGCAGTTGAATCGGTGTATTTTGGCCACTATTGGCCTAACTCAGGCATTGTCAAGTTATCGCATTTCATCGCATAAAGCTGTATGTATGTTTAGACGTATAAGCGGTGACGCACCGTATCCGCTGTTGATAGCTGTTGGTGCACAACCCGCACGAGCGCAGCGGCGAGCTGGGAGGTCGCCTGCAGGGCAGTCAGCAGGTGTCCGACGTCTCCATCCTCAACATCAACCAACAGGTATGGTGTGGCGAGCCAGCCGACACAAGTCCATCGTCGAATGCCAACCCGAGAAATCCCGCGCTGACTGCCAGTAGAATTTCGTGATCGACCTGTAACACATGCAGGGGCAAACGGTGCCGCAGTCATGTTTTTAAATTTTGGATTTGAATGGGATAATGTTTGACCATTAACCCACCTCCATCTCGGGCGGGAATTATACCCCTCTAATTTCCAAACTAAGCATTGCATGAAAACGGAGGTGGTGACATTGGAAAGCGCTCGACGAGTAGGGCCTGACGCCATCGCCCAAATTTACCCCCTCAAAAAGTGACGCCACCTGGGGGGTGCATGATATCACGATCGACGTTATGTTTCTTGGTGCTGGGAGTTCGTTTTTTGGGAGATTTAAAAATATTCGGAATCAGAAAAGGAAGGCGAAATCGACCATGGCTCCAAAATGTTTGCCCACCCAAAATTCAACATTCAACCCACCCAATATTCAACATTCAAGTCTTGGGGAATTTTCGAAATGTTAGGTTTTCAATTTTCTTCAATTTGACTTTCGTAATTGGTAAAGTACACCGGAAAATGCTGCTAGTCTCATCAAGTCGGGTTGGCCTCATATGATGTGCTTACTTTAGCCAGAATCCTCTATTTTAGCCCAAATGGGTAAATATGCAAAACATATTTATTAAAAACGGAAAATTCCCACATTCCTGCGGTGTGTTTTGTTGCCTCCATACATATCAGAAAATACTGAAAGTTTCATTCAAATATCTTTGTCCGTTAAAGTGTGATGACTTGTTAAACCTTTTTGAATGTGACCTCACTTGGCCTTGACTAATGCGGTAACCATAGATAACCTGAACTCACAATTTTCACACAACATGTCAAATTGATGTGGGAAAAGGTATGCAAATTGCAGGCGCGCTGGTCCATGCTGTTTTTTTTTCACTACCCCTCGAAAACCTTAGGGAGGTGGGTAATATCCCCCCCTCCCTCCCCTAGACGTGACGGGTTAAATTCTGAGAGGCCACTCCTTTTTGTTAGCACCATAAGCTCCTTTTGTACTGTATTTTGTGTTGTCGGGTTCGCGTTGCTAATTTCGGTTTGCAATTTTAGAATAATGGGACTAAGAATAATAAGTGGAACCAAAAAAAAGAGATCGTGAGATGTAGTCGAGTGCATCGACGAATGAGCTACATACAGACGAAGAGTCTCGAGTAGTATGCACCGGGACTAGATACACTGAAGGGGGCCGGCCGATGCCATTGTACGTTGGCAAATGACCGTCATTGTCGCGGTCAAACAAACTCACAAGCTGATGGGCTGACCCTAGCGATATTACCGAATTGCTGCAACGATGCCAGCGCTGAGAAAGCGGATTGGGGTAATCCGATACAAATTTATATGGCAGCTGGAGAAACTGGAGTAAGCAAATTGTTAGCTAACTGGGCCGAATTGGCGACGAAACTTACTCACCTTTCGATAGGAACGGGCTTCCCCATAGAGCATATATGTCCAGTGCAAATTATACTCTACAATAGAGACGCTTTCAAGCTAGTCCACGCCTTATCACAACATGCTGTTCAGATCACAGTCTAACCCGACGCCGTGCCCAGACTACAGTCTGACCCCGACGCCGTGCCCAGACCACAGTCGAACCCGACGCCGTGCCCAGGCCACAGTCTGACCCCGACTCCGTGCCCAGACCACAGTCTAACCCGACGCCGTGCCCAGACTACAGTCTGACCCCGGCGCCGTGCCCAGGTGACGTCACTATGCTGTGGTCGACTGAATAAGTGTGCGCCGGACGGCGGCCCGGTGGGTGATGTGCTCTGTGTGGGAACGCCAGCCAGTCTGCAGGTGTACGACGTCGCCAACAACGCCGACCTCTTCTACAAGGAGGTAGGCGGCCAGGGCGACTGGACACGGCACCATTAGCCTCGTGCCCGACAGAAGTTTTGTGGCGGACAATGGTCTGATGCTGGACGATATCGTAGTGCTCGACAGTACCATGGGACCCGACAGTATTGTGGCGCTCCGACAGTACCCTTGTGCTCCGACAGTACCCTAGTGCTCGACAGTAGCCAGGTGCAGTGCCCTGAAATTAATTTGTTGTAGAGTGGAGGGCGAGGAGGGTGATGTCAAAAAAGCCAACCAATGTTAGACAATCTCAAATGTATATGGATCGCAAATGTATGTGAATAATGTTTGTTGATTAATTCATTTCCATGACATATATTGATTGTTTGATGGTGGTGATGATGTCAGTAGTGTATCTGCTGCCTTTACCCTTGGCAGTGCTGCTGCCAAACGGAAGAAGCGCAAATGGCACATGGTGATGTCAAAAGGAAAAAGTGATATACAAAACAATTGTCATCAAGTGTGGGTCTCCAATCAAATTTCAGTATTACAGGCCTGATATCTGAGAGTAGCTTGGTGCATTAAATATCTCATAGTAGCATGACGCTCGACAACAATATGGTGCCTGATTGTAACTGGATGTCCAACACTAGCCTGGTACTGAAGAGGCATCGACGTATATTTGAGGGGACGAGTAGTCTAGGGGTAAGTTTCCCGTCTCACAATCGAAATATTGTGGGTTCGAGCCTTACCTGTCGCTACTCTTCGCCCGCGGCCAATCGGCGTGAGAGATTGGCGACGCCACATGACTCAACGGTCGATGTGTCGTAAAACCAATAACCAACCAGACGTACATTTGAGCGCCGTCTGCTGTCGATGTGTGGACTCCCCAATGAGCGCCGTCTCTTATCTTATCCTTTGTCAATACGTGCATTTCATGCTCAAATATATGAAGGGAACGTCGCAATTTCCCGAAAGTTAAGCTGATCTTAATGTAATGACCTTGAGCTGTTCGACAAATTTAAAGTAATATAAAATGCTGATCGTGTGATACACAGCGGATATATTTCAGCAGATTTCAGAGTAATACTTTAAAATATGAAGAATGTTATCGTTGGTGTGGCTTTGTTTAGAGGCAGGTAGGTTTAACCTGATCTACGTAAATGCTATGGTATGCACTGGATCTTCTCTGCATATTATCTGGTATGGTATCTGGATCTGGTATGCACATTATCTTCTCCAAAACATTACCTTTTCATTTTTCTTACTGGAAGATTGAGTTATGATGCGCGACAATGACTGCAAGCTTACTGTTCTTGGATACAATGCCTGAAACTCACCGGGAAGTGCACAAGAGTGTTTGTGATGTTACAACATAAATAAAATAGTCCGCCGAATTTGGTGACTCCAAAATTTCCCTCTCAAAATCCAGGATCTCAAATGTAAATCCAAGCTTTCTGCCTATTCCTGAAAAACGGAAAGGTTGAATGATGATCGCCACAGCGTGGATGAAGCCTCCATGGCCTGTCCAAACCGCACCGCCGTACCGGATCTGACCTAACCTGACATGGCTGAGGTGGAACTGATCTCATCGGACCGGACGAGTCGTGGCTGACCGAGCCGATCTGTGTGGGACCTGATATGATCTGGTGGGACCTGACCGGACTTGACTTGGCTCATCTGGCCTGGTTTGGCCCGACGACGCAGCACCTGACCTGACCTGACGGCAACGCCTGACCTGACCTGACGATGCGACGCTTGACCTGATCTGACGAGGCAGCTCCGGATCTGGCTTGATCTGACGATGCAGCGCCTGACCTGACTTGACGAGGCGGTCCCGGATCTGACGAAGCAGCACCTGACCTGACATGACCTGGCGCGTGGGTGTTGTGCAGCTATGTGACGGTGCCAACGCCCTGACGGTGGGCCGGCTGGGTGACCGGCCCGAGCCGCTGCTGTTGGTCGGCGGCAACTGCGCCCTGCAAGGCTTCACTGCCGACGGCAGCGACCCCTACTGGAACGTGACGGGCGACAACATCCGCTCACTGGCGCTCATGGACATCAACCAGACCGGCCAGAACCAGGTGCGGTGGGGCGCCCGTGTGACGGGGTGTGGCGCTGCCCACAACCAGGTGCCGGGTTGGACTGGATCAGGTGCACGTGAGCAGAACCAGGTGAGAGCCAAGGCTGGACTAGGTCTTACGACGTGGGTAGAGCCAGGTGAGAGCCGGGAACGCACCAGGTGTTAGTTGGGCAGAACCTGGCGACAGGCAGGCTCAACCAGGTGATGCGTGGGTTGGTTAGTTATTTGGGTTTAAGGAAGCTTCGGCCATACATGGGCAAAGCCATTTAAGAACCGAGGCTAAGCCATTTGGAACGACAAAACCACCAAGGAGCCGGGGCTGGACGAGTTATTACGTGGGTGACGCCTGGTGAGAGCCGGGGCTGGACGAGTTGTTACGTGGGCGGCGCCTGGTGAGAGCCGGGGCTGGACGAGTTGTTACGTGGGCGGCGCCTGGTGAGAGCCGGGACTGGACGAGTTGTTACGTGGGCGGAGCCTGGTGAGAGCCAGGGCTGCACGAGTTGCTGCGTGTGCAGAGCTCAAGTGGGAGCCGGTGCTGGACGAGGTGTTGCTTAAGCGGAACCAGGTGAGAACAGAGCTGAACAAGGTGCGGGCTGGGGAAGAGCCAAGAGCCAACCTGAGGCTGGGATTAGATTGAGCCAGGCAACCATCAGCCGGGACGGAGTGAAGCTATTGCCTTGTGTATCCAGGTAATTACAATTTTGCACCTTATCTGGTTGAGACTCGGTGCGATTAATGAGGCAGGTATTGCCACCAAAGCAATGCTTACTTGAACCTTGGTGATATGTAGCCGCCGACGAATAATCTCACAAACCCGTGAGCCCCGAACTGGCAGCACCAACATCGTCACCGTCCAAAGGAATGTATGCCACTTGAACATTCGCCCACTTACACCACGTCGTTGCAGTCATGGACTTGGAAAGATCAAAATATGTGTTCGTGGTAGCCTGTAACCGTGGTAGCGCAGTTCGCCCAGTGGGCAGCTCGCAATGGCCGAGCGTTGTGCCACGGTTATGCTGGAAGGCGGCTCATTGTCACCATCTGACCAGTCTGACCTGGTGATTGTTCGCCCCTGACCAGTCTGACCTGGTGACCGCTCACCCCCGACCCTCTGACTTGATAACCGCTCGCCCCTGACCAGTCTGGCATGGTAACCGGTCGCCCCTGATTAGTCTGACCTGGTGACAGCTCGCCCTGACCAGTCTGACCTAGTGACCGCTCGCCCTTGATCAGTCTGACCTGGTGACCGCTCGCCCCTGACCAGTCTGACCTGGTGACCGCTGGCCCCTGACCTACGGTTGACTTGGTGACCGCTCGCCCCTGACCAGTCTGACTTGGTGACCACTCGCCCCTGACCGGTCTGACCTAGTGACCGCTCGCCCCTGACCTACGGCTGCCCTGGTGATCGCTTGCCCCTGACCAGTCTGACCTGGTCACCGCTCGCCCTTGACCAGTCTGACCTGGTTACCTCTTGTCATGACCAGTCTGACCTGGTAACCGCTCGCCCATGACCAGTCTGACCTGGTAACCGCTCGCCCCTGACCAGTCTGACCTGGTAACCGCTCGCCCCTGAATATTCTTACCTGGTAACCGCTCGTCCATGACCAGTTTGACCTGGTAACCGCTTGCCCTGACCAGTCTGACCTGGTGACCGCTCGTCCCTGACCAGTCTGACCTGGTGACCGTTCGCCCCTGAATAGTCTTACCTGGTCACCGCTCGCCCCTGACCTGCGGCTGATCTGGTGACCGCTCGCCCCTGACCAGTCTGACCTTGACTGACCCCTAACCTGCGGCTGACGTGCGCGGCCGGCAGCTGCTGGTTGGCTCGGACGACTTCGATATCCGCATATTCAACGACGACGACATCGCGCACGAGGTGACCGAGACGGAGGCGGTGACGGCGTTGCAGCCCCTCAGCGGGTCACGCTTCGGCTACGCCCTCGCCAACGGCACCGTCGGCGTCTACGAGAAGACCACTCGCTGGTGGCGCATCAAGGTCAACTGGGGTGTGGGGGGTGGGGGGTGGAGGGTCAGACTGAGCGACTGATGGGTGTGCGATGGTGCTGAAGGGATGGTCAATGATGGGCTCGGTAATGGGGGTCAGTCTAACGGGGTCGTCAGTGCCACAATGCGTCCATGCTCACGATATGTAT